>JADLZL010004629.1:0-13880 GCA_015844335.1 Chrysopogon serrulatus | reverse complement strand
GTTTGCAATTTGTAATGGGCCTCGTCTAATTTCGTGGCCGTGGGCCTCTTTGTGCCGACGCTATCTTTTTGGTTGCTATGGTCATGTACTTGTGTTTACAATATTATGTAGTCTGTAAATACCATTCGGTATGCACATTTACTGTGAGGAAGATGTGGCTCTCATTATTTTGGGAACTGTACATGTTACTGTATGGGGGGGTATTTTTTTTTGTGTGCCTGTGCTGCCGCGTGGGGCTTTTTTTAATCATATTAATGGCTTTGTTACTGTACTGTGTATTCATCGGGCTGTCTTCTTTGAGTAGAGCTGCATTGTATATACGTACATCTATATATATATTTCACCGGTTGTGGCTTGGAGTTACCTCGTCACTGTTCTTTGGTAGGTGAGCTCATTCACTCCGGTCGGTAGATCTAGAACAGTGGAGAACGTCCGTGCTCATGGTTGGTGGCAAGCGTCCTGCAGAGCTGGAGCTGAGGGCAAGGGCGCCTAAGCTGCTTCGGGAGGTAGACGTTTGTTGCCTTTCTTTGGTTTGTTTCCATGTCTTTGGCCTGTGGATTGATTATTCAATCTTGTTGCATTGGGCTGCAGCTGGGGCGCGGGACCAGTGTTGCCGGAGGTCGGTCCATGGGGTCGCGATCGGTGTGGAATGGACCAGCCTGTCATTTTTATGAAGCCGCACCGGTAGCTGCGGCTGCTTTTGACTGGTCCACGTTGACAGGTGCCCTAGATGATGAAGGTTTTGCTCATTTGCGTGGCCGTTTCGATGACCCTGACTATGTGTTTGTGCCTCAGGTAAGCGTATACTGGTGTAGGATTGGGTGTACATTGTTGATTTCGAGCAGATCTAAAACTGATTTCCGCTTTTATTGCTTCACCTATCGCCTTTGGAATACGCTTCTCAGAAAGTTTTTTGTTTCCTTCCACTCTTTTTTAGGGGTTTTCGTTGATTTGGCGTGCCTGTGTGCTCTGTTTGCTGTTTCAGGCAGAATGGGAGGCTGTCCTGTCCAGGCGTGTCATTCTCAAGGATATTGCTGACACGTTTGGCCTGCAGATTCATGCTATGGGGGTTTTTGTTGCTGAATCTGGGTTGCAGGTTGCTTGGATTGACATGGAGGTTCCACCTTCAGAGACTGGTGGTGTGAAAGGCCGTGAGAAATTCCATAGCGTGGAATCTGTGCTGAGGATGGATGCTATTGAGGACGTGTCTGCTCATGCTACTGATTGGTTGGTTCAGCACTGCTGTGTCAAAGTTGTGGATCTGAGCTATCGTAAGATGAAGGAACTGGAGGGCAAACTTGGAGGGATGGACACTTTAGTTTCAGTCTATCGTGACAGAGTTGAGGAGTCCAAGCAGAAGGAAGAGGCTACCAAGAGTCGCTTTGCTGATCTGTTCGCTGATGGTCACAGCATTCTTCAGAAGTTTGCAGATGTTGTGCCTCATGACCGTGCCCCTTCTTCTCGCTTGGAGCAGCTTGTGTGTGAGCTGTCTGTGCTGATTGCAAAAGGAAATGCCATGGCTGCTCCTGTAGCTGATATGGTATGGTTTTGGTCTATTGGTTGTTACTAATTTCATTATGTTCATAGTTGTAAGGTTTTAAATAATTTGTAGCTCTAATTTATCATTGGATGATGAATTACTTTCAGGGCTAAGTTGGACGCCGAGGAGTCGTGGTCGCTGTTATGGACGGCGACCAATGGAAGGTCATACTTTTGCTGTGGGAGGTGTCTCTGATTCCCCACTCTATGGCAATGTAGGACTGAGGAGCCATATCTTTTGCGACTTCCTCGCTGAGGATGTCGACCTTCAGATGGAGTCATATGCCTATGACTTTATGAAGCAGGTGGTGCCTGTTATGTAGGTGTATGGGAACTGCTTGTTCTTGTTAGCACCTGGTTAGTGTTGGTCGGCGTGATGGGCTAGGTTTGATCAGTGACGTGACATAGGTAGGCTCCACTCAGTCTAATGCTTAGATGATGCAGGCTAAATCTCCTTTGTGTTGGGAGATTATATGCACTTGGTCGAAGTGGGAACATGGGTTTCTACTTCACAGTGCATAGTAATATTGGTGCTTGTAATATGAATATGACTCAATTTGCAACGCCATGGTGGTGTTGTCCTTATATATATTGAGGTCTGAACATTTGGTTATATAACATGGTATATGTCTGGTTTTCAGTTTCATGGTTGCATAGTTTGCAGAAATGAGTAAGCAACTCAGTTGGTGTGGGCTAGATGGAACAATTTGCATGCTATGTGTTTCTTTGTCTGAAATTGTACTGAAATGGGTTATGATATATATCTATGTCAGCGCAATTGCATGACGTACTATATGTTTTAGACTGAACTCAGTGCTATGGACGATGTGGTTGCAAATCTGGCAATATTTGGTGGATATACAGATGCATTCGCTCAATGTAAGATTGGTCACTGTACATATGCATTGAGAAGATAGAAATAATTTTTGTAGTATATTTGGTCCTATGTTAAGGGTAATAATATGATGATGTAGTATCGCAGAATCCTCTTTTCTTATTCTGTAGCTGCTAGAGTACTTTAAAGTAAAGGACAGCATGAAGGAAGCCTCATGTTCTCTCAGCAAGTGAAGAAGAATAAGAACTGGTATTAGGCATGTTTTGGTCATACAAAGATATATGGTAGTGCTAAATATAGAGCATGCAGAATGCATGTTTACTGAGTGGCCTTATTCATTGCAGTGTATGCTATAATTTAGAAGAGAGTAACTTTTCAAGTAATGGTACTATAGAGTTTGTAATATTTTATGTTGCAGGGTGAGTAGGGATGTTGTCATGGAAACAGGTGCGTATAGACTTGCATTTGGCAGGTGGGTTTGTCAGTCTATTTTGTGTGCAGATTGTTGAGCAAGTTACCCTTCCTATTCTTGTTCATGCGTTATACATTTCTGTGGCTGAACTGATGCTTAGTTTGAGCAAGGATTTAGCTGCCAAATAGTATTCTGAGTATGTGACAGAGCATGTATTGAGCATGTCATAGCAGATCTTTATAAATAATTGAGCATATTGTACATGTGTATATTGAACATCCTGGTTCACAAACTGATAATATACTCGGAGGCAGTGAAATTTCATCCCAAATAGCAATGTACGTACATAAATTGTCAGCCATTACATATTGGATGTAAACGTCTCATTCAGATTAGATTTAAAAGCATAGTACATACTGAACTTCATAGCTACCAGTAGGCTTTGCGGAGTTTGTACTGCCTTCAGTTACATACATGTAGATACAGCAATTTATTTCAAATATCCTAGGTCTGAGCTCAATTACATATAGTAGGGAAATTATTCAAAGTACATAGATCACTGTTTCATTACAGGTAGTAGTACGATCACACGCATACTGCAGACTGTTGTGAGCAGGTGGACAGGGCAGCTGATGCATTTTAGTTCCGTAGGTTAAGACGCTTCCTGGAGAAGATGGAATGTTTAAGTAACGACTGGATGGATAGTTGAGATTCATATATCATTGGCAATTGGCAGTTATGGAATCTGACTGTACATGGAAAATTTTATACCTGGAAGATCTTGTGTGTTCTGGGTCATCACGTTGAGGAGTTTTCCGTTTGTGTCCTAGCTGTTGTTGGTGTTCCTCTTGCAATGCCTGTAGTATATATGCATGAAGAGTGAGAAATATATATTGAATAAACTCAAATGGTTGTTTATTTGTTTGATTATGTTTTCTGTATATGCATATATAATGTTGAGATTGTACCTGCTCAGGTGGTGTATAGTTTAATGCTTCCAACACAGGTGTACCTTTTGGAGTCACTGGTGGATTCTGGAAGATCAGATTTGATTATAACCATGACTCTTTATTTGAGTACCGTTATTATCGGAATGATTTATTTGTAGTAGTTGATACCTGTATAGCAGGGTCCTCTGACGCAGGTGGCTGTTGTATGGCATCCGTAGCCAGTGCGTTTGTCTCCATGGTTGGCTTAGTTCAATGCCAAGTCATATATTTTAGCACATGTAATAGTGGAAGGACATAATATTATCGAGCACATGTATTGTATGGTTCGCTACAACATGTATGTCTATATACTTATTTACAGAGATGAATAATTGTTTGGGTGCCCTTTTTTCCAATTCATTAGTTTAAAGGAGTTCATACCTGTATAGCAGAACTATCTGACGGAGAAGCATCCCTTATCTGAACCGGACTCAGTGTTTTTTCCTCCGTGGTTGACTGGGTTAAATTGCAGTTTATATGTTGTAACAGTTATGTTGGAGATAATAGTATGCAGTATGTGTATATACATGAATAAAAGTAGATTTACCAAGATCGCTACGGCTGGTGTTAGATGTGAAGAAGAGTCTTCGGATGGCGGCACCGTAGTGTTCGGAAGCAGTATTTGCGGAGGTGGTGGTACTTGAATCTCTGTCTGGGTTGTGTGGTCCTGTAATAATGGGATTAAATATTATAGAGATATTCTATGTTTTAGCAAAACGTGTTGTAGGAAAAGGCAGCATGTATGAAAGCACATTTGGGTATTGCATTTACCAGCTGCATTTGGTGGAGGCAGATTAGTCAATTGATTGGTAACTCCGAGAACCGCATCCACTTGATATGAAATGTCTTGTCTCTGAAGAGATCTTGGCGATACGCTAATACGAAGCTCAAATTGACGACCATACAAATTGGTTATTCTAGCTGGCAGAAAAGCTGTCTGACTCCCATGAGTAGAGATTAGAGTCTCTACTGGGACACCAATGATCTCTTCGGCAAGTGGGCCAAAAAAAACCAGTTGTATGGACGCCGCTTCTTCCTCATCCGTAAGTGGTTCTGGGTCTTGAGCCCTCATGGAAATGCTATATCTGTGCAATAAGGAATTCATATTATTACAACTATCAATGGAATATTTGAAATTACAGTTGCGGTTTACCTGGGTCCACCATCGGTGCTTGTGCATTTGTAGGTCTTGCATTTGTAAGCACCATCTATGATTTCAGTTTTCCTGTTGCATTTCTTGCATGCTAGGTACCACCATGCTTGGTCGATACAACACCGATAAGTTTGGCATTAATAATGTACCTATTTGTCTGCAAAAAGACCGGTATATATGTTAGCTGGCATCATTATAATAGTAAGCGATTTAACTAATTTTATTTTGTAATTGGCTGATCATTCAAAATCTTACATAGATAGTGTGTGGATTGTCAAACTTGGCAAGTTCCTGAATGGTAATTCGTTCTGGTGTTGCCTGTGTTACAGTGGGGCCGTACCATGTTGCTTGTGCAGCCTCGGTTTTGCACAAATAAAATATTATGTCGATATTTCGGAAATGTGATTCTATATTTGGGAAATAATTAATGTAAAAATGCTTGATTTGATGATTGTGTCTTGTCAGTATGGAAACAGCATAGTGCGTTGTCATTGAGATTTATATTGGCAGGTCAACAAACCTATTGTGTAGAGCCATGGCCTCGGAATTTCCGGGTTCGCATACCACCGACAAAGGGTGGAGCCTTGAAGAGATAGCTTACCTATATATGTACATGCATAGTATGTTAATAATATGAGTAGGTCATTAAGAATGGTCATTGACTGTGATTATGAAGTGATGTCAGTTGGAGTAATGAAAGTGCAGTACTATCAAAGCGACGACATGTAACAGCAAGGAAAAGAAGGACTACTGGTCCTTGAGCTGACATTTCTATGTATTTTTCAGCATCAAACTCATGTGCATGGTTACTCCATAGAGCAACCATAGCAGTTTCACTGTATTCAAATATATGCATTCCATGAGAGTAGTGAAAAAAAAGTATATATAAGAATGTGGCATCTATGGTGCACTCAGTATATAGTGATTGCATGTACCCAGTTTCATTGATAATTTCTACATTCCGCAGGGGCCTGGTTCCTTTTGCTGTGTTCTGGAGCTTTATGTGTGAGCATCCTTTTAGAACACCCATAGTATCTGCGTATATGATGGGGCTAAGTAAATTCAGAGGCAGATATGCATTATGTATGATGCTTGTAATGAATAAGAAATGAGCGTAGCAATTGTGAAATGATAGATACGAATTTTTACCCGAGCAGAATCTGATTTCATTCACCCTGGTGTTGAGCACCTCAAATGTAGCCAAATTATAAGCGTACTGTGGGAAGTTAGCTGGTGCTGGATTGATCTCATATAATTTAGTGTGTGCGGTGAAGCGCATCAGATATGGGTGATCAACAGGCCTATATTGTTCACGGGCATTGCGCACTTGGAAGTATTTGATATAATAAACAGAGCCCTCTGTAAGCTTGGGGAGAAACTGGGGAATCCACATTTCTGGAATCTGTCCATCCATGGCAGTTCCCTATGTACATAATAATTTTTTGAGGAAAAGCATTAGTACATATTAGGCATATAGAAGAGTCGATTCTTGTGAATACAAATGTACCTCCTCATCAAGAAGCACCAGGTCTAAGCGCCGAATTTTACTTGGATCATCGGGGCCGATGTATTTGCAAAACCGCACAACTCTTGTGCGAACTGTCCAT
The DNA here is from genome assembly GCA_015844335.1 of Chrysopogon serrulatus. Lineage (NCBI taxonomy): Eukaryota > Viridiplantae > Streptophyta > Magnoliopsida > Poales > Poaceae > Chrysopogon > Chrysopogon serrulatus. Next base: position 7,345 of record JADLZL010004629.1, on the reverse strand, counting down.
TGCTGAGAACCAGCATCAACATTTTTGAGAAGCGTGTAGTCCATTTTGCCTGCATGAGATAGAATTTTAGTAAGGAATCTATATAAACTGCGTAGGATCACAGTGGTCTTTATATACTGCAGATGGACGTAACTACATTAAAGTACAAAAACTTCAAGAATACTTAGGGAAGGTGATCCCTAAGTGCAGCTAAAGGCAGACCATATATATTTGTAACAGTGATGACAATGTTTAGGCAAGTACAAAAACTTCAAAAATACTTAAGAAAAGTGATCCCTAACTGCAGCTAAAGGCACCCAACATATATTTATAACAGTGATCACAATGTTTAGACAAACCTAGCAATCCCGTGGCTTTTTGACATTGAATAGCAAACTACATATATTCAAGAATTTCTTCATATACAATATTCTTAGTAGTTGATATTGGTTCGCCGTCTTCATCCTCGAGAAGCATTTTCAGGCCATGTGGAGAGCTGACTCTTGATATAGCAACATAGAGCTGTCCATGCGTGAATACTGGTTCACGAAGATACACACCAACTTTGCTTAGTGTTTGGCCTTGGCATTTATTTATAGTCATAGCATAGCAGACTCTAATAGGGAATTGGCGTCGTTGCAACATGAATGGCCACTTGGGACTTTTCCCATTAAGTACAATGCGTGGTATGCAAACCAAATCGCCAATGTGATTTCCAGTCATTATGCGTCCTTCCAAGACATGGTCATCAAGACGCTCTAGAAGTACCCTTGTCCCATTGCAGAGACCGATTGACTGGTTAAGGTTTCTAAGGACAACAACAGGCATTCCAATCTTCAATTGCAGCCTGTGCTGAGAGAAATTATTCAGAGAAATGGAATTTAAGAACTCAGGCGGGTACAACATGTTAAAGTCTGATGGTTGCTCCGTGGCATTTGCAATCGAGTCAAAACTTAGGTACTCACGTACACACCCAGGAACCTTTGTGGTCATTAAGTCATTTATTTCATCGACAATAGTATTGAGGGGGCATAGGATACATCTTTGAGCAAGATAAGACACATCATTGTAGAATAAATCAAAATCATCATAGATAGCAGATGCAATGGCTGGTATTTTGGGTCCAGGTGGTTCAAGAATGAATTCTTGAGGAATTTGAATCCATGTTTTCTCTACTTCATCGTTTCATGCAGTGGCTGGTACACGTGCCTCACCAACCTGAAGCACCCAATTGGCAAATCGGTCCATATGTGTTTTCTCATCGTATGGTAAGCTGGGATTGCAAAGTCTCATGTTTGTGGATAAACGCATTAACTGAATACTCTTCCATATGTAAGAACCCAGCAAGGAAGCCTTGATAATATCGGCCTTGGATCCACCCTCGACAACCGGCAGAACTTGCCTAAAATCCCCACCAAACAAAACTGATTTACCGCCAAATAACAGTGATGCATTTCTAGGATCCTCAACTGAAAGAATGTCACGAAGAGAGCGATCTAAGGCCTCAAAACAATACCGATGGCTCATAGGGGCCTCATCCCATATAATCAAAGAGGTCCTGGCAAGTAAGCCAGCAAGCATAGTTCCTCTTCCTATACTACAATTGCTGGTTTCATGAATATCTAAAGGTATTTTGAACCTAGAGTGGGCAGTACGTCCTCCAGGTAAAAGCAGTGATGCTACACCACAAGAGGCCACAGCAAGGACAATGTGGTCCTGTGATCTAAGAGTTGCTAAAATTGTACGCCACAAGAATGTCTTGCCAGTGCCACCAAGACCAGAGATAAAATAAGCAAATGCATGACGTTTGTACACGGCATCAATAACTTTATCAAATATTTCTCTTTGTTCACTATTTAGGGACATTTGCATAGTTGCTGATTCAATCGTCAATTGTGTCCGATCATACGACAACTCCTCTAGAATTAGTCTATTACCGGTAGAATCTCTAAGAGCAAGACATGAATGGGGAAGATCATATGCAGTTATAGACAGACCATTGTTACAGAACATATTTGCCAAGTCTTTCATTAAAGCAGATTGTAGCATTGTGTCTGGAGGCACATAGGAAGGAGTATTTATAGTAGCTCGCAGACGATATGTAATATCATCAGCCATATATTTCCAGTATTTATTAAAGAGAACCCTAACATTTCCAACATCACAGTACACTAAAATAGTCATGAATAGATTTCTGAGTTGATATGGTGTAGCCCACACAATAGCTTCATCAAAAACACATGACCATTCTGTGTCGTCACCTATAAGTCCGCGAGCTTGACAGGCTTCCCTAAAGGTCGAGTAAGTTATCCCTTCATATGTCCTAACATCCTCATAGCTCGTTGAGCCTTTAGCGACCATCAGTAGCATCCGTAGGTAGAAAGTTTCACCAGCAGTTGAGTGAACATACCTAAGTCTACCCAACTTAAACCCTCGCTTTCGGGCAGTCCATGTCTTAGCAGTACCATCCCATGTATATCTATTTGGAAAACCGTAGTAAGTGAGGTCATGGCCACGCGAGGACTCTTGGTTAGCAACAAATCATTCTGTGAGCGAACTCATTTGGGATGAAGGCTCATCAATTACTTGTGCAAGGTCGTCTTCTTCCCGTACGGTTACAAAATTCATACCGGGAAGGTGGACTACCAAACGCTCTACAGAGGGGAATTTACCATGTATCTCAAAGCCCAACAACCGCCATGTTGCTTCACAGCAAGAGAGGTATCTAGACTTCATGTACTCTGCGATTTCATCAATACCATCATCTGTTGAGTGTTGCTGATTGGAAGATGAGTCATTTGCAATTAGATGTGATGACGTGGATGCAGTGTGTGTGGACTGCCGGACGCGGACACGATCCACGCCTTTATTGACATATTTGAATAGGTACTTGATAAGATATGTCTTGTTACAGGATTCGACATTTATATGTGCCTGATATTTTTTGAGGAGTTGTAGATTGTGAGGTACGACCCATCGGTTATCTAATTGAACATTACTCTTCCATACAGTTAGTCCATTATCCCGACGACGATACAGTGGATACCCATCCTGATCAAAAGATGTTTCTGGTCTAAACTGCTTCGGATATCGCTTGGAGCATTTGCCATCTTTCATACATGGACTATTTGGATTAGCAGGGCCACATGGCCCATGAATCATGAATTCTTGCACTAAGGAAAAGCCAAGGGGATCTAGGTTTGGATCAGGCAGCTCAGCTGAAATATGCACATCAACTTGTTGAACAGAGGGCTCACGGCCCGTATCAGCTTGCCAAACCAAAATATGGGAATGGGGTAGGCCACGTTTCTGAAATTCATTTGTATATGCAACTAAGACAGGAAACAGCATACTGTAAGGACTTGGGAAGCCAAATTTTTGGAGAAATCAAGAAAGCAGGGCAATGAATAGTGGTGAATAATAGGACAGACCTGCTGAGACAGGACCAAAGACTCGGCCTTGCCTAATATCATCCAGTAACTCATCGAGTTTCATATGGAAAACCCGAACTACCATATCACCTCTATCGGAAGGCTTCTGCCCTGGCTCGAAACGAATTGCATGGACAATCTCAGGCCATTTAGAATTGCATGTAAATGTGGTAAACTTATCAGGTGGACCATATTTACAACAGATAGCCATGCAATCATGGAAATTCTGTTGCATGTAACGTTTACTCCCAATATAAGATGCAGGCAATGTCCATTTGATGCCCACCTCTTTTCCCGTGGATGCACCCTTGCCCCTAGCATTTGAGATACCTTGAAAGGTTTCGCAACGTAATAAATCCTGATTGAAAAAAAGATAGCTCAAACGGCTTGCCTCCACACAGGAGAAAGAATTGACTTGATATTGTTGAGATAGACGACCATAACAAAGTGCAGGATTTGGTTGTTCTCGACGATAATGCATCTGGTATGCATAGTACTCCATCATAGAAACTTTTTGACGTCCAACAATAGGGCCATCAATCTCCCTGAACCTAATTTCAGTGTGGAATCCAGGATCACCATAAGGAAATAACAAAGGATATTGCAGAGACATTAGCGCCGGGTGTGTAGGTGAGATGTGCTTCAACTCATGTGAGCATGCCTCCACAACTACATCGAACTGACAAACATTAGTTGAGAGATCGCCTATGAGAAGCCCAGCTAATTCAGGTACAGTCGGAAGGGAATAAGGATCACCATGACTATTAAGTTTGCCAATTAATTTGAGACCAATCTCTGGGACTGTCGGCGATAGCAGCCGATCACGTGCCATTCTAAACTGATGTACCAATGGATTGTGCTGATTGAGCATTTCGACCAATGATGAAACAACTTGTGGATCAGGTTGATCGGGGCCATCGTCAGAGAAAATGTTGAGTCTATGCTGCACCTCGTTGTAGGTGTCATAGATATAAAGCTGAGCATACTCTGGACGTTTCCCAGGTGGAGGCAAGAGAGAGCCAATACGATGATGCACGACACCATTGATCCGAAATACATAAGGTCCATCACCAGTATTGATAGATTTATCTACATGAACCCCAAGAGATGTGAATGCAAAAAGAGAATTGTACTGCCTGATAAGGCGCATAAAAGCATTGCTGCGTGGTCCGCCACAGAAAGACACTAAATCACGTAGTGGATGTGGAGCAGCTCTTGGAGTAGGCAAGAAGACAGTTCCCCCACGGCAGCAAAGATTATAAACTATTCTCGTTCGTGTGCTTTGGCATTGAAGGCGCTCTTGGTACCAGAATATGGCAGAGCAATGATGGCAGACATAATCAGGCCCACCATAGTAAGACCGATCGACATACCTCGCTGATAAAATTGGGAAACAGACTTCGAACAGGTAAGGCAACTAAGTTTATGAGATATTAAGAAAAAGAAGGGTCATATCCATGTGCAAAATGAACTGTAGATACCTTTGAGCATGTCAACGTACTCTTTAGGAAACGAAAAGATAGGTTGTGTGAAAGGTGTCCGATCAATTCGATCTACATGAAGGAAATCGTTGTGTAACAGTTTTACATTTGGAATGGACGGTGGAGTGCCAAAGAAGCAGATGAGGACGTAAAGGAGTAAACCTTGCTTCGCTGCTGCCTTAACCTTGTTACATTGCATCCTGTAAGCTCGATTAACTTTGGACTGAGAACGTAAAATGATGGGACAGAAGTGATCCCCTATTGGAAAAGTAGGACAGGCACATGGAATTGGTAAGGGACACACCATTAACGCTCGGGAAGCAGGAAATCATATTTGGAAGAAGACAGGCCAAATACTAACGTATGACGATGGACCAACGAGGGACATGGGAGCCAAGAGAAGTTTCTGTGTGCATGGTGAAGAGGAAGTATAACATCATATATATATAAAGAAAACGCATACCAATAGGACTGAATCAAACATTTATATAAGTATTGAGCGCACAAAACCAACCAATTGCAGCTGCATTAACATAAGCGGCAGACATGGTCGTCCCATGACGGGATCGTGAGCGCCGAGATCTTTGGACAGGTACAGGTCGAGAAGCAGAGCTAGACCGGCCCTGTCTAGCAGGCATACTAAAGACAACGTACACGTAAGAGGTCATTCAAATTTCTTTGATAGACCGAAATGAGTAAAGTAGAATGGAGTCATAAAGAATTACATTACACTATGTCACAGAATAAAGCAATGGGTCATCCAGAAATAATACGGTATGGAATATGGATGCAGTAAGCGAGCATAGAAATAGGTAAATGGACACATAAAGGGAAGAATTGCCTCCAAATAATGGAGAATAAGTAACACAGCAAGTTGGAAAACTGGGTGCCCTGAACAATTCAATTGCGACGTGATATAGAACATAATATAGGCAGCCTAATTACCAAGGTAAGTAGAAACGCAGCAATTAGAGGAAACAGAACCGAAATGAGAAGTGACAGGCAAGAAGAAGGCATTCAAACCTGTTGAGCACTGACGTGAAGGCAAGGGCCGGCCACTGCGGCGTGGTAAGCAAACGAATCCTGAAGGGGGACAGGTACTACCTGCAAGAGTAGACGACAACAGTGACCCATTGTTGCAGCAAATGCAGCAGTGCAGGAAGAGGAACTGCAAATGCAAATGACGGGGCTGCAACAGAGCATACCAACAGGAGATACAACAGCAATGGAACTGATTGGAAGCCAGCGCAAAGGGGAGAGGCCGAGATCCGAGCATGGGACAGTGAATGGAGACAGAGGCAGCGGCTGAAATCACAGATCCGTGCGTCGCCTGGAACCCTAGGCCGGCAGTCGAAGCAACACAAAAATGGAACCAATGAGAAGGCAGTACGATGCACAGAGTTTAAAAAAAAGGGAAAGAAGATGTACGCACAGGCAATGGACAGAGTCGATGAACGACGCCGAGGCCACCAGCGGCGGCACGGAAGACCAGAGCGGCGCTAGCGGCTCACGGCGGCCTTTGGGAGCCTTTGGGAGCTGCAGAAGCAAGAGGTCGAAGTGGCAGGAGTGAGGAGGAAGATGCGCCTTCAGCTGTCGCTTTCCTTTTTTTTTCTTTTTGGTCACGGGACGGCCGACAGGCGGACAACGGGAAGAGTACACGGGGGGTCAAGTTTGGAGGACCCCACCCAAAAACGTTGGGCCACAATGAGGCCGGTGGCGGCATGAATAAGGGCAATAAATGTGCAACCTGAGGCACGCGGCACTACAAACCTCATCCGTATACAACGTGGGAAGCTGAGAAACCAGGAAAACTTCCCACGATAAGAACGTTACTATGCATAGTTGAAAGAAGGTAGCAACGAACTCACTCATGCAAAAAGGCGTGCGACCGGCACGAATGGAACGACCTTGACCGGTACCGTGAGAGCGATAGGAACCCGGGCACGCCGTCCGCTGGCCACGCCGCCCTTCGTGGTCGTGCTATCCCGTCTGTCAGGCCGAGGTGCCGTCGGCCGTATGATCGCGGGACTCAGCGGCGGCAGCCAGAGTTGGACGGCGGGTTGGGCACAACATCGCCACCACGCCCGCCGCCGCCCACGCGTCGTCTTTGTGAAGGCGGATCCGCCGTCGGACGCCCCGATCGCGGGAGACCAAGGCGGCCGGCGAAGGACAGGTTGTCCGGGAGGAGACGGCGAGCAAACCCCGCGGCCAGGGCGAGCAGCGATGCGCGATAGGAAGCGCCAGGTTTTTTCCGCAATTTTTCCGGATTTCTGGGCGTGAGGGCGGGGCGGGCGGTTCTATTTTTTTCCGTGAGTTTTGTGCGGTGAGTTTGAAGCCCATGACATCAAACTTTCATCCCGAGCCATCGATCGTGTTTAGTTGCTTGGCTAGCCCTTGATTTTAACAAAGGCCAATTCACGTGTGTACAATTTCCTATGTACATGAAGTTTGGAG
>JADLZL010004627.1:0-101206 GCA_015844335.1 Chrysopogon serrulatus | reverse complement strand
TAATAATGCAGTTTGTGAGTGGCGGCCACGTCACCGGCCAGTCGAAGACTTGAGGTCTTAGCTTCACCCACCCCATTTGAGATTATTACCAAGCGGATTTCATTTTGACCGAAGACTTTGATAAGTAGCTCCCAAAATACATTATTTATGTCATATAAATCATAATCCCATGTAAGTACGTTTTAATATAAAATGACACCAATTATGTATCACAAAATACATATTACTAAATAAATTAGTGATTAAAAAATCATGTCGTAACGGAACGGAAAAGGTAGAAAAAGATTATCTCGTACTGTAGTGCCCAATTATTGCTGCACCTAATGCAACATTTCTTTATAAGGCACCTAATGCAGTCAGACAGATGTCGTCAATACAAAATTACTAGATCATTAATGCAAGTGCAACTCGTCAATAGCTCTCGACGGAGGGCAAAGACTTGAGGTCAAATACGACTTCCACCTAACGCACGCAACGTGTTAAATTCACGGTAAGTATGCTGATATCAAATTTCATTATATATATCATATAGAAGCTTCTCCAACAAGGATAGATATCACAGCATCAACATTTATCCACACATAAAGTTTTTTAGGCCTTCTGAAGTATATATAAGCGATATTTAAAATCACTTTTTGGTCTTTGATATCACTTTGAGTGATGCTCGAACACGACGATTAGTGATGTCAGCACGAGAAAAGAGGAGGGCGGTGAATCTACACCGCTATTTGTACCTGAGAAATAGAAAAAGAACCGAGATGGAGTGAAGAGAATGTGCCAAGCATTAGCTACTAGTAGAGTTAGCACATTGCGATCTTTTAAGAGTGGTGCCAACTACTTTTTGTAGGACTCGATTTTTTTCCAACTCCATTCCAGAAGGTCTTAGAGCAAGAGAGAGAAATCCCAGTGGTACATGCGAGCTGTGCTTTATGCTATCGGGTACAGCAGAAAACGGTAGCGCCGTCCCTCGCTTCACTGCTCGCTCGGCTCCCTTCTCGGCTGCAGCTAGCTTCGCCACAAAGTCGGCTGCAGCTTCATGGCCCGTGCTTCTCAAGCGAGGTTGACGGCGATTAGCTCCTTCCTAAGCGGCTCCAGCTTCTTCCTCACGTTTCTAAGCTCGGTGTACTTCTCGACGAGGCTAGCTCCGTCAAGGCGCATTCCTCCCCAACTGCTCTCATCTTAATTCGGATCTCCCTGGGGCGGATCTACAGGGGGGGCTAGGGGGGCTCTAGCCCCCCCTACAATTGCTGCATCAATGGAGGATATAAGGAGGATGAAGGAAAAAAATGGAGGAAAGAAGAAAAATGGAGAAAGAGAGGAAGAAGAAGAGATTAGCCCCCCCTTGAATTTTATCCTGCATCCGCCACTGCGTCCCAGGCGATTCTTCCTCCCCTCTCCCCCGACTCACATAATCAGCTGATCTTCGATCGAGTGTGGACTAGGTGTGGAGTGGATCCAAGAAACAAAAATCCTGTTGGTGGTAGGAATCTTGCAGTGAAGCACTTGCATGGGCGTGTCTGGTTGTTCGAGGAGATGAGCTGCTCCACTGATGAGGAGACGTAGGAATGCGTATATTTTGGAAAATAAGTTGTTTGGCTGGTTGAAATGAATTTGTAATTGGCAGTATAGGCTAAATCTAAGGCTGCTAGTTTACAATTTGCTTTATTCAGATGCACAGACCGGCACTGGCCGAAGACAATTTGTATGTATCTTCTCCTCAATTATTGCTGCACTTCACGCAGACAGGTCCAAAATGTTGGTTTTACACGATACAAGGGCTTAGACTGTGTAATGGATTTGTAGTTATTACATCAACTTGATATAATGATTATAAAATCACTTTATTTATAAAATAAAAAACATGATACTCCCTCCGTATAGAAAAAAAAGATGTCATTTTGAATAATGATACGGTCTCTAAAGTATATTTTTTATTTTATATTTTTTTAAAAATACTCATCACAAAGTGATATATTTATATTTTTATGAAAGTATTTTTTAAGATAAATCTATTTATATGGTTTTTATATTTTTAAACTCAAATTTAAAAAAGTTATTTATGATTTATGTTTCTAATGTTTGGCAAACTTTGTCTAAAATAATATATTTTTTTTACACGGAGGGAGTACAAGAGCTTCTCCGGCAAGGATAGTGAAATTCTTGGTCTTCTTAGGGCATCCGCAGTAGTGCCATCGAAATCGCAGTTAACGTGGAGTTGATTGTATATATGGGCCCATGCATCGGATTGGTAGTCGCAATAAAAATATAGACATGTACATTTTAGCTGGCTCAGTGGCAGCAGCGAAGAAATCGCTAGTGCTTTGCTTTCTTCTCAAGTGACTTCATTTATATAAAAAAAATCATGATGCAATCGCTAGTGAAGTTCTTGATCTCCTTATAAAGTGTCCACAACGGTTTGTTAAAATCGGGCAAGTGACGTGGAGCCGATGCATCGAATTGATAGTCACAATAAAAAAAGACACATACTTTTTAGCTGGCTCTATGCAGTAGCGAAGAAATCGCAAGTGGTTTGCTTTCTTCCCAAGAACTCGCGTCCGTCAGTCAAGTCTCCTGCCAAGCCTAATCAGATGGCAACGTCGACGCCTGTACTCTGTTAGGATGCCCTTAGCAAACTTGCGGTGATACTACAGTTTTTCACCTTTCTAATCAACTTGAGGAAGAACCTTTTGACTCCTGCGATCCGGGAGCACAGGTGGGGAAGAGGATGCCAGGTGGAAGGCAAGGATGATTGGTGGAGCCCATAGAGCATCATCCCATTTGGAATGTTGCTATTTGGCACACATCTTCGAAGTCTAGATGCGTCTCTACCTGCTGCAATACATAAAGGAGTCGGAAGCAATAAAGCTAAAATAGTGACTTCATCGGCTCCTAGTTTATTTTGAGAACAGAAACAGCTCCACACTACGGTATATGAAGAAGCCAGAGCCACTCTAAGCTCTATCAAACAAGGTTTAAATTGTCATTATCAACATCGTACAACCTTTGAAACCCTTTTAGCCATTTCTTTTCCATTTAATCGGACAACTAACCCTTTTGCCCTTTAGGACAACTCCAACATTATTAAAAGAGCTGGCTCATAGAATTTTATTTAATAAAAAGTGAGAGAATGATAAGATAGCTTTAATAGAGAGCTAAGCTCACACTGTTTTCTATTATTCATATGTCTATGCTTACAAAAAGTATGTTTAAAGAAGGGTGAAAAACACAAGGTTGGATTGGCATGTTACTTAAAAATAGCAAACATAAATGAAAAGGGTGAAAAACACAAGGTTGCATGGTCTCAAATCGAGTGCTTGGAAATCAAATCAAGAATATTGACATTAGATACCATGATTGATCATTGGGGTTAGTATGTTTAAAGAAGGAAGAAAGAAACAGACTATTATGAATGAGTTGGTCTCATATGAAGAGCTTGCCAAAGTTTGTAAACAAGCACAGACTTGCAGAAACAAACATATAGAAGTACAGTACAGTACACCGTTACATAAACCAGCAACAAGCCGTTACATACATCCCATGGATTCTTCTATGTGGCCCTGTTGTGCCTGCCAGGTGCCAACCGACTCCGTCTACTAAATCCGATGTCAACTGCGGCACAGTTGGTAAGCATACTTACTTGGCCATTGATGACAGCTTTAACGGCCTTCTCGGCAGGGTCATTTTCACCTTCAGAAATCATCCGGATAGTAAGACCCATGCGTTTGATATTTGAGAAATGCCCAATGCCAATCTCTAAACTGCCATATGTTGAAAGTGCTTTGTCTGCGTCGAATCCAAGCCTAAGCCATTCCAGCATTCTCATGCCTCCTTTAAATACCAAACCAGGTCCATCTATATTATAGAACTGGAACCATGTTAGACTTGGAAATCCACCGTAACTGATGATGAGTCCATCTTCTGTAACTTCCTTCACATCAAGGTATAGGACACGAATGGCAGGCAAATCTTCAAGAATACGTAGATATTCCCTTTCCATCTTCTGAACAAGTATATCCAAGTGGGTGAGATCACAAAGGCTTGAATTAATCCACTTCGGAAACCTGAAGTATTTACTGATATGAACAAACTTTTGGAGGCGGCATGGTGCAGGGTACCATGATTCCACAAGACAATCTCCTTCACCAACGTTGTCATAAATATAGACGCACCGAAGGTTGCTTCCTCCAAGTTTGCAGAGGGATGACCTCAAAGATGCCTTTCTAGCACCCAGATCACTTGTTATGTTCCACATGAACGTCACTCGGAGCACCCTCAACTTGCTCAAAAGTGCTAGATCTTCCCCAAAATTTATGGAGCAGTTGCAGCCATCAAGATTCCCTAACTCCTCAAGGGATTCCATGTTACCAAACCCATCTGGCATCATGAGTTGGTACCCAACAAGGCACATCAGTCGCTTGAGCTGAATAATACTTTCTGGAAGCTGTGTTACTCTAGCTCCGCTTAAATCAAGAGTCTGCAGATACTGTAGAGTCCCGATTTGAGCTGGTAGCGTGACACCCATTGCTCCACCAAACCTCAAATATCTGAGATGGAATAAACTTAAAATGCAATCAGGATCAACAGTCCGATTCCTAATTTGGGCTGGTGGCATGACACCGCTTGCTCTACAGAACCTCCGATACCCCAGCTGAAATTAAAATGTAATACCATCAGGATCAAGAATCCTCAAATCATTGTACTCCTCTATATCTTAACACTCGAAGAAAAGGTAGGTCCAAAACAGTAGGCATCGTCCAGCCTCCAACATCGCATATACTAATTGAACGGAGATGAGACAGATTCATGGTTCCTTGAGAGACTGCCAGTGCATGTATTGAATTGTACCAGACAGAGAGCCGACGGATCCTTTGATCTGAAAATGGAAAGCCCTGGCCATCCAACAAAGTTACAAAATTTTCTTCAGCTGACCGAGAGATGAGGAAGTTCAATACAATATCATGGACTCGACATCCTTCTTCTGTGTGCATTCCATACCTTGGAGCCAAGGTTATGGGCTGGATCAAACTCCTATTTATCAACTCATAAAAGTAATTCTCGGCAACTTGTTTCAAAGTTAAATCTTGTGTTTTAGTTATAAATCCTTCAGCTATCCATCTTCATACCAAGATATCTTTGTAAATCTCATGATCCTCTGAAATGTACTGAGATACAATAAGCAATTTCTCATATGGTAAGGTAGATCATTGTAACTGAGAGATAGTATCTTATCTATTACTTCCAGCCCACTGTCTTTTTTTTTCATGCATAGAACTGATAGACTTAAGTGCCCTCTCCCATTCTTCCTTGGTCTCGGTTTAGTAGCTAACAAGCTAGCTACAGTAACAATAGCCAGTGGCAAACCATCACATTTTTCAAGTATCTCATTTTTAATCCCCTCCAGGTGAATAGGAAAGATATCTTCGTCAGCACATAATGTCCTTTTGAGAAATAAATTTTCAGAATCACTTATGCTAAGAGGTTCATTTGATAAAGAAAGCCCTCATCTGAAGTGCGGCACAACTGGCCTACACTGTTGATGCGTGTCGTCATGATTATTCTACTTGTATGGGCATTTTTTAGGAAGAGCATATTGTATGTATTGCCATGCTTCCTCTGTCCAAACGTCATCAATCACAACAAGATACCTACATAAGCAAGTTTGTGAAGTGAGAACCATTTTTGCAGTAAATTCAACAGAATTTTGCATACATGCAAATACGTTAGGGGAGTTTTAGGGCTGGCATTCTTTGGTCAATCCCTAGCTTAGTTCACACTACATATTTGCTGGCTTGTGTACCATAAAGAACAGGTGACACCGTGATGATGGATTAACTAAAGGATTCTTAGAATTCGATTGTTAAGTTTTGGATTGCAATCCTGCAAATTGGAAAACTGTATTAAAGGCTGTGCAGGTGTACTCATTTACCCTTACCCACAAATAACCACTAGGAGTATTCAGAAATTTCTACTAATTTAAACTAGACACACACATTTCAAAAAGTTACTGAAGCAAGCAAAAAGAAAAGAAAGGTAAACTACCTTTGATTTTCGAGATGTGATCTTAGTTGGTCGATCAGTTGTAGGTCGCTGCAAGATCCCATTGCCATCCATTCTTTAGCTCCAGTTTGATATTTTAAGTCACGTAGAAGGTTATTCATGTTGGGCTTCTGTGATACAGACACAAAAGCTGCACAAGAGAACCGACCCTTGATTCTCTCGTACACTTGTTTTGCCAGCGTAGTCTTGCCTGAACCTCCAGATCCAACAATTGCGACAATCCTACGTCCCTTTGCTAGGTTCTCGCCGACGAGCCGACCGATGATCTCGTTGCTTGGTTTTTCAATGCCCACCAGTTTTTCCACCTCCACATAGAGTGCCGGCAACCGAGGATCGATCTCCGACGATGAGATGCTAAAACTGCAGCAACTGCGCTCTTCAACCCTGTATCTCTTTCGACGCCGGTACGATTCGTTGGCAAGATCATGAAGTTCTTCGATCTCCTTGGCAAACCTGTGGCGGTAGTGGAGTTTCTTGAGCTTCCGGATCATCCGGAGGAAGAACCTCTTGACGCCGGTGGTGGTGTCGGCCGGTTCATGGTCGATGTGGTGGGTGAAGAGGTCGATGCTGTCCTCCAAGTCGTAGGCCAGCTCGCGCATCTCCGCCGCCCAGGCCTTCGCCTGCGCGTCTGAGCTCTCCATGGCCGCGTGCTTCTCCAGTGCGAGGTTGATGCCAATCAGCTCCTTCCTGAGCTGCTCCAGCTTCTTCCTCACATTCTTGAGCTCGGTGTACTTCTCGATGAGGCTAGTGAGCTTCCCGAGCACGGGGCTCATCACCCCCGTCAAAATCTTCTCCCCCAACTCCTCCCATTTTCAGATTGATCCTCCCTCCAAGCAATTGATCCTTGGCTGCAAGATCAATCCTGTGTTGTGGTGGTTACACGGGGTACCCTTCACTTTAGTGAAGCGATGGCTCTGCAGCAGCTCTTCGTTTCTTCAATGGCGGGCCCAACACGGCCGAAGACTTTGCCCTGTTCAAGGTTTGCAGCACCTAATGTTGACCATTGATTACGAAAACCACTATAGCTATGACCATATCAGTTTCATTTTCAATTAAATTGATTGATGTAAAGAGCATCTTCTCTGTCTAGGATACGTGGTACCTCAGCATGGGACACTACAAAATAACGTTGACCATTGATTTAGAAAGGACGCTACAAAAACAAGAAGTTTTGAAATCGCAAGTGCGGTCATGTGGATAATTAATTAAGCTATTTTTGTTCACAAACTTAATAAACCTCTCAACTCAATCATCAGCCTCAAACTTGCCAGACCCGTCGGGCGCCACACATCTCAGCAGCTGAGGCAGACGCAAGTGCCAACCACTTGAAAAGACAATTTAACTTGGCAGAATTATCGTGCCAATTTATACTCAGGAATAGCTTTATATAAATGTTACATAGAGATAGAAATGGTCCGGATTAGGATGAACAGTAGCACTGCAGTCCGTAGAACTGAAATAATCTAAACCAACATCATCCCACAGCGGTCTTTAACTTGGTCATAACAGATCTTTTTTTCCACAATATACAGCCACAAGATACACTGAGATAGAGGGGTGAATGGGTGATGAATCCTTTTTCACTCTATAATCTATATCCGACGCAAGTATAAGTCTAGACAAACAAACAGGATGGCAGGAGAGGAAAGATCATGAAAATCTCTATCAAGGGTATGATCAGCAACTACATACAAAAATCTTACAGCATGGTATGATCAAGATCAAGTAAATGTATGACAAAGGAAGGTCATCGACTAAAAAGACTTGCTGCCGAGGACAACAGACCAGACGAGATGAATCTCAATCCACTAGATCCTCCAGGGAAGTAGGATATGGTGTAATATGCAAGGGCCAGAACCTGGGTCAAGAAAGTGAGAAAAATTTAGTGAGTCCAGAAAGCAGAATGCACAAGAGAATGCTGAGGTATTGCAGTTTTGCAGGCCGTATGCCAGATGACAGCTCATCATGACACTATGGTAGTACTGTTTGATAGAGGATTAGGGAAGTGGAGAGCAAGGCCAACTCTTTCCTTCCTCTTTGAATGAAGAAGACGCTGATTATGAACTCATTAATCGGATTATCAGCTTGTTTTAAATGTGTCATAAACATGTACATCTAATGCACTAAAACAAGTGACCCCTACAGTATAGCAAGATTTGAACAAATATAGAGTTACAGATGCATAAAAAATTCCATTGATCAAGGACGTACCTGAAGGACTGAGAAGATCACAGAGAGGAAATAGCTGTGAAGCACCATAGAAACATAGATTGTACCAACCATGCATCCAATAAATCCCACTGAGAACGGTAGCCTCTGAAGTGGAAAGCAGACAAAATTCTTCATCAGATATCATGTGCTTTCCATATGACAGCTATTGCAGCTAATTTCAAAAAATAAAATTAAGGCAGTTCATGAATACTGATAACGTTTACAGAAACAATAAAAAGGCCTAGCTTCATTATATATTTTCTAATTATTACTATGAAATATGTGTTGACTCTTGCTTGCACAATGCTTATTGCTATCAGGAATCAGGACACACCTGGCTTTCGAAACGGGAACAGTGGAAAGAATAGTACAGTTTATGCAGCAAGTAAACACCGCTCAGTCAAAATGAATCATCGTCAAGAGTTTTTAACAAAATCCCCTTGCCAGCTAGAAGAATATGAAGTTACGGACAAGCAGTAATTGCCAAAAGACAAATAAATTTACCAAACAGTGGATTAACAATTGAACTAGAGTCGAGATGTACTAATTGACAATTTGACATGTATCCAAATGACTTGAGTTCACAAATTGGAAAGTTCAACCTAGCATAGGTGGGAAGATGGTTATAAAGAACATGTAGCTGATAAGGATTTGCAGCTTTTACAGTGTTCTTGAAGGCATTAAGGGTATGGAAGGTGGATTAGGCACCCTAAGCAACCATTAAGCAGGAGTGGGAAGTCATTTAGCCATAAGCATGGTAGTGATGCTGTCATCAGTTTAAGTTAGGGGTGAGGCCTGAACAAAATAAAGAATACCTCAATACCCCACAGCTACATCTTTATATTGACCCAATTTGGGCTTATAAAGTGACTCCCACCAAATGACACATTCCCAGGGGTTTAACAAATAAAGAGCCACCCATCTGCAGCAAGTAGCATCTTTATTTTGACCCAATTTGGGCTAATAGAAGAGACCCCAGGGCTAACAGAAATGACTCCAGCAGTCCAGCCAAAAAAAGATGCATTTCATTCAGGTCAAGATTGGAATTCCCTTGAATAACTTGAGGTTTTCAAAAGTCTTGAGACTAATAATGGCATAATACTGCATATTTTTTTATAAGAACACTGCACATTTTAACTCAATAGAAATAAGCAAGATTAATGAACAGCATATTGGAAGCTTGTTATAGTCAGACTCAACTGAACTTAAAATAACAATTTTAGGTTGGGAGGAGGTTTGTTCCTGTGAATTTTAGGTTCCTCAAAGTATCCAACCATCCAGCCCATCACAACGTTGCTATAGCTTTTGGATGAAGCTAAGAAAAGCATTATGTAAATCCAAGAGTATTTCATCCACACTCCACAGATCTATTACTAGACAAAATACTGTAGCAACTTTACTAGAAAGCTCAGAATATTGAGCCAAATATTGATGCATTTATAGGATTCTAAAGAACCAAACCATTTGTTTAGACTCTAGATCGATTATATTTTTCCCTCTGAAATGCTTGTTTGATATTTTATGTTTTCTTGTATGAAACAAAAGGGGGATAAGAACCCTAACTTCAACTTCACAATAAGTGGAATTGTCCTAAAACATGCAAAAAATGAAGTATGGTACTAAAAAAGAACATTTTAGAGTGGCAAGTGGGCCAGCGAGCATAGATAAACTAAAGCTGGTTCTAGAGAAATATGATAGAAACAATGTTCTGTATAAATTAACAATCTCGGCTTGCAGACAGCCATAATTTACAAGCTGTGCTCAGTGCTCACCAAGGAGCACAAAGAGCAAGATGTGCAATTCACACATTACAAAATCGTCACTATTGGATGTAAAATCACAGCAAAGTTCTATGTTGGGTTCAAAATTCTAGTGGTAACAAACTAGTCGCCACTGACAAAATCCAAACCAGTATACCAGGATCAATCTGATAACTAGCTGATAAATGGCTTCAAGGTATCGGAAATTTCAGGAAAACAGCTTCCAAACACAGTTTGGCTACATATCATTAGTTTATAATAACAGATTATAGCAGCAACAGCATACCGCCCTCCCAAAGGATAAAGTGAAACTTGTTCAAATTACAGGAAAGGTACAAGTAACAAGTAGTGCAGAGCGGAACAAACTGCGTTACCTCCTTGGAGGTCATATGGGCGAGCTGGTTAGAAGGCCCCTTGAGTGCGAAGAGCGAGGCAATGATGAGCGCGCACCCGAGAGTGAAGCAGATGGCGAACTTCTGTGGCATGAGCACCATGACGGGGAGAAAGAGCGCGAAGGCGATGAAGACGAAGAAGATGCCGGTGGCGAGGAAGATGCCGAAGTACATGAGCGCCTTCCCGGAGGGGAAGCTGCTGGTGGCGTTCTGGAAGCTCCCCGGGAGCTCCCGCACGCCCTTGGTGACCCTGCGGCGGTCAGATCGGATCCGATGAGAGCGAGTGTGGGGAGACCGGATCTGAGGGTTTGGGGATGGGATGGGGAAGGGGGCTCACGAGGTGAAGGTGCCGGAGACGGTGTCGTTGGCGGAGCGGACCGCGGCCTCGATGTCGAAGGGGAGCGGCGAGGAGGAGGACGTGTCGGAGCGGGTGGCGGCGTACGAGTTCCAGTCAGCGAGGAGAGACGGCTGCGACTCCGCGGCGGCGGCAGAGGAGGCGGCGGTCCCGCCGGTGAACCAGGCCTGCGCTGTCTTGTGCATCGCGGCAGCTGCGGGCCGGCGGCGGCGGCGGCGACAGGGGTGCGGCGGGACGGGCAGGAGTGGAAGCGGACAGCGGAACTGCGGCAGGAAATGGGAGGAAAACGACGGGACTTTTTTTTTCCGAGACAGAATTGCTTCTGAGGGAAAGATTTGTCTGCGCGTCCGTCTAGGTTTATTGCTCTGTATTTATAGCTGGCAGGCAGTGGCAGCTGGTGCATGCAGTGCAGAAGGAACCATGCTTCGAAATGAAGGAACTCCCACGTTTAACAAAAGAAAAAAATTGATAATGAAGGTAGCGAGCCTTGATTTCCTTTTTCTTATTTTTATTTTCAAATTTAGGATCAACTGAATGAGAGTTAACCCCTATTTCTGTGTCACAATTCCATTCGTTTTGAAAAACCCTTTGAGCCTTGAGTGTGAACTGTGTCACAATTCCGTTCGTTTTGAAAAACACTTTAAGCCAGAGCCAGTGTGAAAACAGAATTTGTTTGGGGCTTGTTTGGCTGCGGATTAGGGTGTATTTATATACAAATGTTACTCCATCTATTCATATGACATTTTGGATAACAATGTTGGCCCAAATACAGTTATGGTTATGCTTGTGCACCTGGACGAGGACGAGACAGAATTGCAAGTATAATTTTGCGGGCAAGGGTTACAAATCAATTTGATGCCCAAAACAACTATTTTTACTGTTCTAAATTACAAGGTATTTTAGTTTTTCTTAAGGTATATTTCTCCCATAGATAACAAACTCATAAACTTTGCTGAGAGAGGACCACATGCCACATTGTTACAGCAGGGCCATACATAGATGTAGACTCGGCCCAAAAAAATTGGCAAAATGGAATATCATGAGTTTCTGTTTCAAAAAAAAAAATGCTTGCGGTGGTCGTTTCCTGCCAAATCTGCTCATAAATGCTAATTGCTCAGAATGGTCTTCGGCTTGTGAGCTTGAGCTATCTTATGTGAATGATCATCTTGTTCAAGAAATCTTTGTGGTCGGGAAAATATTCCAACAGCTCATCCTTGGTTACCCATGCATATTCCTTGCATTTTCCAATATGGTATTTCATGGTGCCAACCACTTGTGACTTGAAAAAGAAACGCTGCAAGAAGCATAACTGGATTAAAAGACTACCATATGACAACTCGGGTTGTTTGGCTGGTCATATAAGCCGGCTGATAAGAAAGTTGGCTGGTTTGTTGTAAGAGAAAAATACTGTTCGAACGGCTGATAAGCCCGGCACAATTCAAAAGACAGATGCTGAGCAGCAGTGAGCAAACCCAAGCAAGGATTCAGAATTAGTATCACGTCAAAACATTAGTTTCCTTACTGAGTGCAAGGAATCCTTTTTTTTTTGGGCACAAAAAATAAGCACCTTGAACGATGAAACACTTGAATCTGTTTGTTTAACGGCCATGTGAGCCACCGGAGCATTGCCAACAAAGTTGTCAAGTCCCCCAAGAACAGACTTCAATGCTGACTCTGCACACTGGAATAGAACAGAAATAAAAGCTGGATATAAGGAACTGGGAACAAATTGGTAGCTTTGCAGTACTGGTACCAGTCGCATAGTTTCTTCATTTTCATATATTTTTTCTGGAAAATGCCAAACAGACTTTCCATCAGGAGCCCCATAAGTGTTGCCATATAGGAGGAGATACAATTTATTATCAAGAGCTCTTTGTGAAGACCTACAAACAAAAATGGTTCAGTACAAGCTTGACAGTGCAATGCTGAAAAGCTAAAAAGTTCAGAATGGCATAATACTAATCAATGGTCTCTTGGAATATATTTGACATTGAACACAATTCTATGATGCAATTCTTGCAGTTGCAGGATTGACAAGAGATTTTTTAGTTGTAAATGTTGGGTTGCATAGGCAGAGCAAATATAACTGGCTATAAAAATCTAGCTGCACAATCAGAGTTCAACTAGCATCCTAGTACTTAGAAAGCATAGGGAAGCTCATGTGAAATAAACTTTAGCTCATCCTAGTATAAATTGAGGCCAGTACAGGATACAAAGAATAACATTAGAACCATTTTGAAACTAGGACTCCTTAATGCGTAGGGAGGGGTGAGGTGGGATGGGTGTAGTTGTAAAGAAAAACTAGGAAAAATGGAAGTCGAGCACTTACTTCTGGTCATTTGTTCTGTCAGCCTCTGCGATTCTTGAAGCAGGCACATAATCAATGTGATAATCACCCTTACCCCTAAGAAAGAAAATGTTGAGACATTATTAACAAAAAAATAATAGACGAAAATTGCAGAGTATACAATTTGAGAATGGAACATCCTAAGAATCAGAGTTAGACAGTAGTCATCACATAAATGTTTGCTATAAAATGAGAGATTTTATACCATGTGTATTACTTTCAGGTCAACTAATTTCGTTGGGGCTGCCCTAAGTCCATGCAACCATGCCTAATTCATGTGGAATGGAACCTGAATCGTTCACAGATGTTCATTACAAAATACAAAGCTCCATTCTTGATCAGAAGCAGCCATTTCATTCTCCTAGATGGGACTTGGGGTATTTTGCTGGTCTGCAAGTCTCTATTCAAAGTAACCAGTTGATAAAGCATAAGGATTCCGGGTTGGCATAGTACATCTACTGATGAAATGTTGGCAGCGATTTTGCTATTTTTCTGTGACACTGACACCGCAGGCCATCAGAAAAGGGCAAAGAGCATGCATGTCTGCTCTCGACTCAAATTACTGACAGTTTCCAAAAGAAAACCTTACTGACAGCTATCATCATCATGTATACTATGAGCAACTTCTTTACCCTGTAACCAACAATCACAGCGTTCCCTGCTTTCTTACTCAATGTATTCCACTAGCGCTAAGTACTGGCAGCAAATAACCTTTCTCCCTCAGATTGAAATTACCCCAAGTTTATTCTATTCTAAACCTCTTACGCCGATGCACCGAGAAATGCATCAATCAGTCATTCCATTGCACACTTGCTCTTCCATTAAGCAAAATCAAAATAACCACGAACGCTCTTTTCATAAAAGAAAGCTATCAAGCGCGAGGGGAAGGAGATAGAAGTATCACCTGGCGTCAGCCTTACCGAGAACTTCGTCTGGGTACTGCCGTCTGTGCTGCTGCCTCCATCGAAACCTACCAGATACACGCACGAACAAATCAGGGAAACAGAGCAAAGGCTAGATATAGGACCAAATGGGCGAGAAGAGCGGGCGTGGCATACGAGAACTCTTGGAAGGCGTAGACGACGGGGTGGATCCTAGGGATAACGACGGGGAGGCGCTCGAACATCACCGACGCCACGAGCTTCCCGTCGCCCCCTTCTTTCGCCGCCGAGCAGGCGGAGGAGCTGAAGCCTCGCGCTCGCCGGAGAGACCGGAGGAGAAGGCTCGCCATCGCCGGCGGGAGTGGTAGTAGAGTGGAGCGGTTAGTTCCGTCCACGCGCAAGCGGGCTTTTTGGGCCAGGAAGCCGCGCGCTAAGCTGACCTGATGGGCTGTCTAGTTATTTGGCCCACATTAGCGCATTATTTAGATAATTATTAAATGATATACTCTCTGCGTTTCTAAATACCGCAACTTCTAGAGTTGTCAAGTCAAATTTTTTTAAATTTTAACTAAATTTTTAAAAAAAAACTAAGATATATGGTACCAAATTAGTATCATTAGATTTATCATACAATATATTTTTATAAAATATATATTTTATGTCATAGATATTGATGATTTTTTCTATAAAGTTGGTTAAAGTTAAAAAAGTTTGACCGGCACAGATTCTAGGAGTTGCAGTATTCAGGAACGGAGATAGTACATTACATTCAAAAAAAAATAAAGCATCAACATTTATAGCAGGAAGAGCTTTTTTTTTCTCTAAAAAAAGACCAAACAATTGTGTTGCATTTAGACCTGATCGTGTGTAAACCCGCAGCAAAAAAAGAAATTGGTAAGTCAAAATATTTGTTTAGAGCCTGACGTACAATCCAGTAGTTCAGAACTTTCTAGAGCGATCTAAATCGTACAATGAGGCACCTATAATGAATTTATTGGTACAATCCAATTATGATGTATGAACAAAAAGTATAGCATAATAGTTCAAAGTAACAAAAACTATAATTACGGAAAACATATAATTGTCCTGTACTACTATAAGATTCGGCGATTGTAACTAATCGCACATGAGCTTTACTAACGAGATCCACAAAAATTTGGTTTTCAAAAGAGAAAATGAGCAAATTAAAATAAAGATAGAAATCGAAGTTTACTCAGGATTTAAGCTCATTTCTGGTGCATATTTAGGATTAGGACATAAAAAATATAAATTTAAGCTTGACTGGTTCATCTAAGTGATGCTCGGTCGGTGCCCCTGATTGCGTGCAACCGATCAATTTTCAGAGTGCCCTGATTGTGTGCAATCGATCCATTTTCAGAGGTGCACCTTTTTTTTTGTTTAGAATCTTGTCAGAAATTTTTTTCACCTGCCACACATCAATTCCTCTTGATTTGGGCTATAAATAAAAAAAAAATAACTAATTACATAGTTTTGTTGTAAATCACGAATCTTTTGAACTAGTTGGGCCACGATTGGACAATATTTACCACAAACAAACGGCTTTTTTAAACTTTCTCCTCTCAAAATTTGTTGCCGCAAATAAAAAAAGTATTAAAATGTATGAAAAAAAATTAATACTATTTTTGTTTATCATACAATGTATTTTCATAAGATACTCATTTTATATCATAGAAAAACGATACTTTTTTTAACCGGCCCAAAAACTTGGTCAAAACTAAAAAAGGCCTTAGAATCTTGTCAGAGGTGCACCTGCCAGGCTGACACCGTTCCTCTTGATTTGGGCTCATTGTTGTACCAGTGCCGAGGGGCCCGTTCATCGGGCTTTGTGCTCTTCTTGCAGTGCTGCTGGGCCGGCCCGGAGCCGAGGTGCCTGTTCTTGCAGTTGCAGCCCGATTTGCTGCTGCTTGGCCGGCGTCCGTATGCCTTGCTAATTTCTTTTGGGGGAGCAAATGGAGTAATGGACTGCAAGACGCTGTGGCCTTAAATAATTTTTTCACGAACCTCTTAAAAAAATAATTTTTCACGAGAGACGCGCGAAGCAAAGGATAAATAAAGGCTTGTTTAGTTCGTGCTCAAGTTGTAAGTTTTTTTTTTCACTCTCTCTCCATCACATCAATTTCTACCCGCATGAATGGAAAGATTAAATATTAGTGAAAAAAATAACTAATTATACGCTTTTGTTGTAAATCACGAGACGAATCTTTTGAGCCTAGTTAGACCAATTAATGATTGGACAATACTTGCCAAATACAAACGAAAGTCTTCTGATTCTTTCCGATTGCGAAAACTTTTAATCTGAACAAGGCCAGGCTGGATATGCACGCAAATACCGTGACGCGAAACGGGCAACGGAACGGGAAAGGGAAGGGCGCCGCTCATCATCAGGCGCATGCACGCAGCACGCCGCAGGCGGCTCCGTTCCCGTTTCGCAAAAGCGCCTGTTGCTTTGCATGCACGCACGCACTCGCACACCCACACGCACGACGGCATACTACGGGAGTACGTACGTGTGGTGTGCTACCGACTTGAGAGGGGCGCCGCTGTTGCCGCCGCCGCCGGCGGATCAGATACTATGCATGATGCTTTGATTTGATGCATGCACAGCCATGGATGGAAGGGGAAAAAGAAGCGATCGAGAGCGACGTGTGTGTGGGTGCGCGCGCGCGCACGAGTATAACGAGCGACACAAAGGGTTTGTCCACTAGCGATCGATCGACATCGTCCAAAAGGGTACCCCATGCTATATATAATATATTTATTTTATAAATAATACAGCCATTTTATTTGTTTGTTAATAGGACTATTATTTAATTTATTCATTTCTTAATATTATATAAAACAATACAGGACGTAATAGAGGCTCTGAGAAGGCGCGGATACTACGCGCTCTAGGGATAGGGATGACAACCTTTCCAACCGAGCTCGAGCACTATTCATTTAGATTAGACGAGATATTTGCAGAAAACCTACGAAGAAACTCCCTCTCTCTATCTATCGGTCTCATCACTTTCTCATGTATCTCTCTATCTATCGGTCTCATCACTTTCTCAATGTGTACATCCAAACCTTTCTTTCCAAAGTTCAAACTTTAATTCTGGTGGCTGATGTTTCGTACTGTACCTTTGAGCTGGCAAAATGGAGATTTGATATAATCGAATATTCTATGGTATACCAAAATTTAAGTGGAAACGGTAGGAATGGGCTTCGCGGCAACAAAGACATTTGTTGACGGCTTTTCACATTCTTTTCTAGAGCGTTCATGTGTATGTATGCATATTATGTATGCATGGCTGCACCCAATCCACGTCGCACTCAACTTAATTAGCACAAATTTGATGCACACGTGAGTACGCGCGCGCATCTCGGGGCATAGCTAGGTATATACGCATGCATGGATCGATCCGCTTGGAATGTTCGATAGAACGGAGAATAGCAGATCCATCTGGGAATTCGACGGATTGACACGTGAATCATATCGCAAGGTACTTCGACGTACAGTAAGGTGGTATTTCTCGTTGCTCAACTCAAACCATTTTTTTTTAAAAAAAAATACACGTATGACAAAACTTATCTGCTATTCTAGCTCGTTTCTAAAGCTGGTTAAAAGTTATTATTAATTAACTTATACTCGAGACAATGATTATTTTTACCCCGCAAAAAAAAAGACAATGATTATTTTCATTGTAAAATCTGAACGGGGCATTGATTAATCGTTGTAAATCTGATTTGTCGTTGTAAACTCTGACTTTGTTATTACACTTGTTAGATTGAAACGCATCTTACACTAATGGACGGCGACAGTACAGTCCAAACATTTTCTTTTCCTTTTTTCAACTCTCGAGACTGAGTTGGTCATCGTGAGACTGAGAAAGAATCCACGGGACGACGGACGGGAGAGTGGACGGAGGGTACGGTTAGGCAAATTAATTCCACATCTTCGAAAGGACACGGATGTAGTCAAGTTGACTTTAAAAGGCTACGGACTTTTTAAGAAATAAAACCAAAGGCGTGCAGACATGAAACTGCCCTAAAATTCAAATATCTAGCGTCACTTTCTCCTTGTTTTAATTTGTTCCGATGAACTGGACGGTAGCCAGTGGAGCCCTCTCGCTGTCCGGCTCTCCATTCCATTCTCCCCATCAAGAACCCGGCCAAGAAACCGTGTCCTTTTCAGTTCATCTATCGTGGGTTCAGTGGAGATCAATTCGAGGTTCCACAACGAGCTCTGCGTTTTAATTTGCCGGTGTTTTTCTCTTGATCTCTGTGTGCGTGTTTTTTGTTGTAATTGTAACAGCTCTCTCTGGTTGAAATCATCATCAGTTGCTGTGGGGTAGAGATGGTGACAACCAGTTGAATTAGCTGTTTGGCTATCGTTGAAGATGATGGTGTTATCCTGGCTGTTTCTTTTGTCTAGAGTCTCTAGCAGCTGTGGTGCTTATGTTTGGGATGTCCTCCGGCCTGTTCAGGCTTTTATTACGTTGCTCTCTGTCTTTGTTACTGCCAGTCAGTTGGTTTTTAGCTGTTCTCTTCTAGCGCGCTTTCTGAAAAGTCTTAAACTGCTGTATTTTCGTTATGCAAGTAATGAAAATGGGGAATCTCATTTATTAAAAAAACAAAAACTCTGGCTGAATTGTTTGGCAAGGGAGAGGGCAGAAAGTCTCCATCCGGTTCTAGAGGACAAGATTGGCAAGGACAGTGCGGAAAATGATCGGACAAACGTTCGAGCGCTACGTTTCTGCAAAACACCAAACCATGTTGTTGTTGATTAAAAACGCAGCGTTCAGCTGTCCGTCTCAGCAAATGCAGGGGACCTGAAATATCCTGTTCCACATATACAAAGAAAAGCAAATGGTCAAATATTCTTTGACATAGAAGTGGATTTTAGGGCTGGTTAAAAAACTTGGCAACTCATAAATTAAATAATGGCAGAGCGACAACCTATTGTAACGGTGTCTGTCAAATGATATGAGTTAGAGTTTGACCAAAGCTATGTAAAAGACACTAGCACATATGATACAATATACATGCCATTAAATTAATGAAAAATATTTCTTCGTAGTAAATCTAATTGTAGACATCTCTAGATGTATTCTTTTATGGACGAAGGAAGTATAACACAATTGATCTAATAATGGAGGTCCAAACAAAACTTAAATCATAGCCATGTGTGCACATGGATATGATAGACATGTATATACTTCTGATCAAAAAAGCTGTAATATGAATTAACTTGTGTTCTTGTAATAACCTAGTTACTTGAATGATTTTTCAACTTAGATCCTATTTGAATGCACCCAACTAAAGTAGCTAAACTCAAGTCCTATTTAGATACACTTGGTTACTTTAGTTGGATTAAAGTAGTTAAATCTAGCTAAATTTTAGCTAGTCTTTTAGATGGACTATTTAGATGTCTAGCAGTTAAAATTTAATTGATACATCCAAACATACCCCTCAGTAATTGCCATCTCAGACCTCTCCCTTATCATGTGCCCATCTCCTGCTTTTGCCATGACGTACTGTAGCCGAGCCCCTTGATTCAACACTCCCATCACTTGGTGTATCTTTGGTGAATGAAGCAGAGTGGGACAAAGTAAGTGAAGCAAAACCCCAATCTGTGGCCATGATATGCATCGTCTTTTAAATGATGACTACAAACCGTTACTTCTCTCTAATAGTAGTTTAAAGAAAAGTTGGTTCCCATGGCCATCTCTCATCATCATCAGTCTCGATACAAATTGGGTGAGGACTAATTTCATGGAAGATAAGCAACTACCATAAATCTATGACACGTATTTAAAAGTAAAATATCCAATATTACATAGTTTAGGAGAAAGATTCAAAAGAAAAATTACTATGCAATACGTAGGTTCCAAGTGCCGCCCGCAAATACAGTCTCCCACCGAGTTTTTTTTCCCCGCTGCCACTGGGCACATAGTACCTATCTATCCCCAGCGAACTACCCGTGCAGCACCCACGGGTCCACGGTGCGGCCGCGGCGGCGTCGCCCCCTCTCCTCTTGAGTGCCGCCAGTGCGTGCCGTGTGCCCGCCTGCATCGTCTCTCGCTTCGCTTCGCACTTGGCGTTTGAATCATTCCATTCCATTCCACTTTCCAGTCTCCTCTCCCCTCCCCTTCCTCTCTCCTCCATTCACTTCTCCTCCTCTTCCGATTATCTTAACTCCCCGAGCCCCCAAAAATCACGCACCCAGAGAGCGGAGAGCGGCGAGAGGCCGCGCCCCAAACCCAAACCCTAGCCAAACACGACGCAAACGCCGATGGGGTGCGCGCAGGGCAAGTGCTGCCTGCCGCGGAACTCGAGGAGGGGCTCCTCCGCCACCGCCGTCGGCGGCGGCGGCGGCGGCGGCACGGCGGCGCCACGCTCGGCCGCGCCGCGGTGCCCGGGGCCGGGCTGGTGCTGGAGTACGCCGCGCTGGCCGTGGCGGGGCTCTACCCGGACTCCCCGGCCCGGGAGTCCCAGGACGCGCACCTCGTCGCCACGCGCTTCGGGGGTGACCCGGACCGCCACCTCTTCGCCGTCTTCGACGGCCACGGCGCTGCCGGCGCCGCTTGCGCCGGGTTCGCGCGGGACGCGCTCCCGCGGCTCCTCCTCGCCGCCTCGCCCTCCCTCGCCGCCGACCCCGCCGCCGCGTTCCGCGACGCCATGCTGGCCGCCAACGCCGAGATGCACGCCGCGCCCGGGGTCGACGACTCCATGAGCGGCACCACCGCCGTCGCCGCCCTCGTCGCCGGCGGCGCGCTCCACGTCGCCAACGTCGGCGACTCCCGCGCCGTCGCCGGGGTCTGGCGCGCCGGCCGCGTCGTCGCCGAGGACCTCTCCTGGGACCAGACCCCGTTCCGCGCCGACGAGCGCGCGCGCGTCAAGGCCTGCGGCGCCCGGGTCATGTCCGTCGAGCAGGTCGAGGGCATGCGCGACCCGGAGGCCGAGGGATGGGCGCCCGACGAGGGGACCCGCCCCGCGTCTGGGCGCGCGACGGCCTCTACCCCGGCACCGCCTTCACGCGCAGCCTCGGCGACCTCGCCGCCGAGGCCGTCGGGGTCGTCGCCGAGCCCGAGGTTAAGAGCGTCGAGATCACTCCATCGCACCTCTTCTTCGTTGTCGCCAGCGATGGCGTCTTCGAGTTCCTCTCCAGCCAGGAAGTTGTTGACAGGGTACCGGCTACATTCTCTGCTCTATTTTCTTTTTCCTGTTTGTTTGCGCCCCCCCCCCCCCCCCCCCCCCCTTTTTTTTTTGACCCACTTCAATTGATTCCAGTTTGCATATCGTGGTCTACAGAATAGGCAGGTAGTAGTAGACTAGTTGTGAACCTTACAGTGTGGTTACAGAGTTAGCTGCTCAACATTCTACCTGGATTACTTCCAAGGACTAGTAATCAGTCACGTGTTTGTGCATTTCTATCCAACCAACTACAGACTTGGTGTAGAGCTTTTTTAAGCTATTGATGTGAAAGGAATTACTGTATAATTGAGAGGTACTCCTATGAAACTTGGTTGCCCAGAATGAAAGCAGTAGAACCTCTATGTATGGATAATCATAAGTTGACTTTCTGCATTGTGCGAAATGATTTCAGATGGGTTTTGTGTGTGTTATTAGGAATTGGGAATTCGATAAAGATGATGTTCAGTGGTCGCTAATGACTTGACAGTTTACCTACACGTACAGTATAGTGCCCACCTTTTAGCTTGCTGCAAACAGAACCAGTACAAAAGGACCTCCCGTTTTGACTTTAACAATTCTTCTTTTTCTTCCTTGCATTGCATACTATAAAGTACTCCATCAGTCAAGTTGCTTTTCTCAGAAAGTTGAAACTGCAGGATGGTGTAATGATTATGGAATAGTGAGGGTTCCAAGGTCGATCGCTGTTGTCATTATGAAAGCTCCCTTGCTCTCCCTCCCTCTCTCTGTGAATAAAGTTCTTCCTAAGTGGAGGTAACTTTATGATGTAGTAGAACAATAGACTAGCATTTGAGCTGTGATGAAAAATTGACTAATCAGAAGTGTGAAGAAAAGTGGAAGGACAAGCTAGGTAAATGGTTGCATGGACAAAGTAAACTTTCCTAAAGTATTGCTGAGAAAAAGGAATGTTGGCCATCTTGTTGGTCTCAAATCTGAGAGATCACTTTGGACTGCACTGGTGATTGCTGAACTACTAGTGCTGTACCTGCATTTTGTCAATTTTATTTTGATTAGGCCCAAACATGATCTCTAGTTAACAATTGATGGTCCCCTCTTCATAACCTCCTACTTTTCCACCCCAGCATTTCAAACAGTTTTGAAACAGTGTATACTTATATATAATGAAACCAGGCTGCTAACAGCTGTTTTCCGTTCTCATGCCTTTTGATGTATATTATTCTGTCCTTTGGCAATAAAAAATTCCTTATTTTACCACTACTGGAACTTTTCAGTAATGAACCAATGATATTATGTGGTTTTTCTTGCTTGGCTTTGTCTGTGTGACTAATGCTAAGCTCTTTCTTGTTTCCTACAGGTTGCTATGTATCAAGATCCTCGAGATGCCTGCTCAGCAATCGCTGCAGAGTCATACAAACTATGGCTGGAGCACGAAAACAGGACAGATGATATAACAATAATCATAGTGCATATCCGAGACATGGAAAATGTAGGTGCACCAATATTTTAAATTCTGCAAGCATAAATAGAGTAACTTGTTCAGTGACTAGCAGAAAATTTATTGTTCTTTCTAAAATTTACCCAGTCAGGTCCTGCAGGGAGTGACAAAACAGACTACTATGGTAGCGTTGGAGCATCAATAGCTGTTCACACAATACAGTCAGAGATACCTGTATTTGTACAATCAGAAGCAAGTCACATGAACAAATCTGCTGCTACCGGAATGCAATCACCGCGTTCTGGCTCTCCAACAGAACGAAGCCTTTCATGTGTTGCTCCTTCTCCTACGCACCCTTTGCTGATACATGGCAGAATATCAGATGCTTCCAAGCCTGTGCAAAGTGAGCAAGCTGCGGCATCACAGCAGGTACAAACTTGGCATCAAGTGGACGGGGTTACTGAGCTGGAGTGGTCTATGCAGCAAAGCATCCCTCCAACCACCTTCTGAAAGTGGAGGTAAATCTGCTAATCTTCTAAATCCTTGCCGATGAAGGAGAAATCGCAAACAGGCTCACACAAGTTTGCACATTCTATTGCAGTATGTAAGTTGAATGACAAAAGGAGGCCTCGCAATAACCATCCTCCGTAAGATCTTGCCTAGAGACCCTAATCTTTTCTGTCAGATTTTTGGAGGAACCATTATTGAGATGCTGTTGTCTTTTGCAGGGAGCTACTAACCGTACCATGGATGTGATGTTTGCCGGCAGCAAATCTCGTGTTGTTGCTCGTGTTTTGGTAGAGCACCTGCTGCTGCCGACGATGCAAGGTTTCTGATCCTGTGTGGGTTAATCTAACCATGGGCTGATTGGTTGGCGATGGGCGCCACCAGAAGTGCTGTCCGTGGAATGGAGTTATTCTCCGTTTCATTTGTACTTTGTTTACTTTCACAAGATATATAAATTAGTTTTAAGTTGATTCCTGTATTAATTTTAAGTTGATGCCTGTCGTGGTGTGACTTGAGACGCAACCGTGCAATGCCATCCTGCCACAGAAATAGGATCTGGAATTGAAATGCCAGTGCCGTGCACAACAGATCAGCTGGATGCCTTTTTAAATGCAAAACCGAATTTGGGTCACTGTTTTCTTTTGCGGGGCTGCTTTAGAAGACTCGTTGAATTGATTATGATAAGAAACGTTGCTTATTGATGAAAACACGTTATTAGCTTTATTCCGTTCTCATGCAATTTTTGGGCTGCCACGAGGTAATCATGGTAGAGAATCATCTGAAATTCGAATTTGGACAGACTGGTGTTCTTATTTAGGGTCGGAAACCTAAGTGCTACGCAGATTCGATGCTAAGCGTTGGAAACAGAAGTGTGCTACGCAGATACGATGCCATCAGCGTGGACTCCATCCAGAGTCCAGACGTACGTCAGTGGTTTTATATCCAAGTACTATCAAGCTGACTTTAGCCGTAGCCGTAGCCATGCTTACAACAGAAGTTACGTTCGTGCTTGACGCACTTGATTGACGAAATGATTCGAGAAGAAAAAATGATGCCTCTATACTTTTCCTTCCTGGCAAAAAGAATGCCGTAACTTGGCAGTGAGTTTTTCCTTCCACAAAATCTAATTTTACAAGCTACAAAAAACGTGGAAGGATGGTGTCATGTAACCCTTCCAGCCTTCTATGGGCTCAAAAGTATATGGAAAGTGTCTCATCGATCCTGTCCTGCAGCTTGGTGCACTGGTCCAGTAGCCGGGCAAGCTTGTCGTCCCTCTCGAGTGGCACGAGCTCCCCAAACTCTGCTCTTCTTGGTATGTATATTTCATCAACTCCACGCGCCCCATTCGCCATGCCGTAGGTGTCAGTAGGTGCCTGAGGTTCTTCATGAACATGCACAGGCAGTCGTGGTGGCAGAGGAGTTACTGGCTGCACATCGACAGCATCGAGATCACAGCTGATCTCCATGATTTCATCTAGTGTGATGCCCGTTGAAACAGCAGGCATCATGATGTGATCTTCCAAAATGGCCACATCATCGCTGGTGGTGTTGTTAGCAGTAAACCCTTGTGTGGTACCATTAGAGCCAGCTGCTGCAGGAGCCTGATACAGGTGCTGAGTCAGTACGTAAGCTTCTGAGAACTCTCCAGTAGAAAGCTTTGCTAGCCTCCAGTTGTAAATACGCCGGAAGATAGCCACCCATCTGGGAGCAAGATAGTAAGACGAATCCCGGAGTTCAAGGCCAACACATTTCTGCACCATAATATTCACTTCGGTGACCACCTGGGTTTCATCGAATAGCCGGACTGATTCAGTCAAATATCTCACCAAGCACTCCTCAAGTAACATCTTCTGATCTTGGATCTGCTTGCCCATGTCAGAACCATGGTTTAGCCAAGATAGATCGTAACTGAACTCTGGAATCTTGCAACTATTAATGGCTGCAAGCAGTGGCTGGATCCTTGATGGCGAAGACCATCCAATGCTAGGCAAGAACATTTCTGCATATATCCTCTCATTGCTTGTTCTCTCCAGAAGATCAATCTCAGGAGCTGGCCATTGGCTAGAGTTTGCGCGTGCTGCAGTCAAAATCTCTTCTGCAAGTTGATTGACAGCATTGTTGAATACTGAAATGCAATCCTCAGGGCCAGCTCCGGGTGCAACATGGGTGTTAAGCAGCTCAAGTTGTGGATTCAAGTAGTCCAGAAGCAACTCATGGGTCTTCACAAGAGTGACATCAGGCTGCCTTGGCAAACTACTTATCAACCACTTCAGGCCCTCACGCAGTTTCTCATCATCGAAGAAACCACTGGCATGGTCTTCTGTGTAGTTTTCAACAAGAAAAATAACCAAAGACGAACCGATCTTTCCCCCATTAAGACCACTGAGGCCAAGCCTGTCAAATATATACTTTGACGCATCGTCATATCCTTTGTTATATGTATCGCCACTCAAAATCAGAAGAGGAAGATTGGATTCATCTGGTACATAGGCTAAAAGACTGTTAAACCGTTCCTTCTGCATTTCCCATGAAATGCTTTCAGACACTACAAATACTATAGAGCTTGTACTGTTAGCAGTATCATTATCAATAACTTGTTGATCACTGGTCCTAACAACAGACAAACAACATGTGTTTGGAAAACTGATCCACTCTGTCCAAATTGATAGGCCTGCTGAAGAAAGAACCAATCCACAATCTCCAATTCCATAACCCATGAGCTTTCTAAGTAACCATTTTGAGAGGCATAACTGTTGGTCTCGGATTCCATAGCACCTGGTGGGACAAGTACAAGCAACTTCCAGCAGAGGCATCTAGCATCAGGGTTATTTTCATTTAGAATGGGACCAGACAACTCAGAAACATTTAGCCGTGACCAGGACCTTTGCTTTCTTGCTTGTCTTTCTTTAAAGGCATGGCCAATATCTAGTTCTTCAACTGCTAGCTTAGGCACCTTCATAGTACACAAGTCTCAATCATTATCACTTTTTAACAACACTAGAAAAAATTACTAAAACATCATTTCACACAGAAATTTCACCAAACTTCAATGATTCATAAATTAACAGGGGTACACAATTTCATTCAATAAAATCTTTATCTTGTAAAAAATGATATTTATAACACAGCGAGACAAGAATAGAAAAGTGATGCCTCCATGTACTGATACTGGGAAAAAAAAACTACAACATGTCTTACCATTGCACTTTTATGAACTGGTGGGCCAAGTGATAGAGAACACAATGCTGCAACAGAAAGAGCATTCTTCTGCTCCCTAAGTAATCGCTTGTCTGCAGCACGCTGCCTCCATTTCCTGAAACACCACAATAGGAATCAAACTTTTATAAGTTATCACCAAAGTTCTACTGATGGGAGCATAAAAGGATAGGACAAGGATAAAAGAACAACCTCAGTATTACTTTCAGTTTTTCATCAGAAATTAGTTTCTTGGGCGGCATAACAATTGGTGACCAATCATCTTTTGTGCTGTTACTAATACTAGGATCCTCATATTCATCATGATCAGATGAAAGGGAGCTAATAGGTGATCCAGGTTCAATAAGCAGAACTTCATGATCTGATGGAGTTCCCTCATCCATATCTCTATCGATGCCAGAAACATACGCCCTGAAGTCATCTTCAGGGCCATACATATTGGAGTAATCTAAAGACACGCTATCTGCAAGAGGATGAGAAACAATTGGTTCTGCCAGAGCATTGACATGTTGCGTGTTAGCTTGTGACCACGGTATGTCTGTTTGCATCTCAACCTTTTGAGGGATCTCAGCAACACCACTATCCTGGTCTTCAGCTATAAGATCATTAGCCAACTTGGTCTTGCCTTCACCTTTCGGTGAAGGTACTTTTGGTGTTTTTGAAAGTATGCCCCTCTTGCCAATACGTGGAGAAGCAGCAGCAGGAAAAGATGAAAACCCGTCTTTTCTACCATCAGTTGGGGAGAGAGGCTTTGGATGTGTTGAACTGAATAGTTTATTGGCAGCTTTTGGAGAGAAAGGATCTGAAAACAGGGAGCTAATCTGTCTGTCAGGAGTGGTTGAAAAAGGCCCAGGAAATGATGGATCCAAATCCCTTCTGCCATCAGGAGAAATTGCAGGAGCATTTTGTGGTAGAAATAGATCTCTTTTGCCAGCAACAAGTTGACCAGGACATGGAAAGACAGTCTTTTCTTTGCTAATAGGAGCACAAACTGGCCCAGAAGAAACATCATCAACAACCCTCTGCGATCTTTTCGAATGCACAAGCTGTGAACGACCAGATGGGGAATCGCTTTCACTGTTAAGAAAAGGTCCTTCTTTTACTAGGTACAGTTCTTCATACTGCCTCAATCCAAAACCATGGTATTCTAATAAACGTCCAACATCCTCTTCCTTGAAAGAGAAAATGAAGGCATATAAGGATTTCAAATTCCCAGTTCAGAATTAGTTTCTGTCCAATAAAGAGAACATACTGACCTCCATTCCTCCGTAAAAAAAAAACAAAAAAACAAACCAAAAAAAAAAAAACATACTGACCTCCATAGCAAGCCACTCGACAACTTGTGAAATAGGGATGCCTTGGCCATTCTGAAGACCACTGTGCAAGGAAGCAAGTGCTTGCCTCCTTAGCTGGGAAGAGAGTTCACTTGTTAAATTTACAGTAAGTGCACTAGAAATTGAAGAACAGCAGCCTACTACATGAAAGTACACTGAAGTAGTGATTTAGGAGTACTGAAAGACATTGCTATAATAAAATTATCTAATGCCAATAGCCAAATAATGTATAACAACATGCACTCATTAAGTCACGATGAATTGAGTTCAGAGGATTTGAAAGTTAGAATTTCCAATATGATAGTCGAGACTTTAGTTAATTAGACAGGTTAGGTAGTTTTATGTCCCTTCTTTTAACCTGTGGAGCTTTATCTCTCCATTTCTGTATCTCTGTGCATGGACCTTATTTCTTATATTAACATGATTTTTACTCTTTCTGCCAAGCTTTCTCATACCGTTATCAAAATGTTTGAATACTAAGCATGCAGTGTGATGCCAGGCATAGGATATATCCATTACGACCAAGTAGTCATTGGCCAGGACCAGCGTGGCAATATCTTTCCATTCAATCAAGTGGGTGGCAAATTGTTATACGACAAACATACAATGGTAGCATGCCACAACTGAAATGAATCAAGTTTATCTTTATGCCACAGTAGATTACTAGATTTTTCTTTTTGCATTGTGAAAAAACACTTCGCATTCTAAATTCATTGTCACAGTTAATTCCATTATATTATAGGAACTGAGCCTAGCTCAGTTGATTGAAGGTGTGGATAACTGGATATACCCCTAAACCACCCAAGTTCGGTTGGGTGCTTATTTCTAATAGGAAGCCACCTAGTTCCTACTAGGCTGGTCAGGGTTGTTTATGTAGCCATTACAGTATTTCAAGCACAACTGACCTAGGAAATATAAGAACTTAGGAAGAATAATTTCCGCTGAAAGGGCATGTTGATGAACAGCTTCTAAAGACAACAATTCTACCTTTGCAAAGTGAGCATGCATCAAACAGGCCTGCAAATATGTAGCTTTTCTTTGCAAGACGGAAGAAGGAAATAAAGTTCCCCATTCTGCATGCTCTGATTGCATAGAAAATGTAGTAATTAGATTAAAGCTAGTGCAAATATGATAATCACAAATGATGTTTGGTGGTACGACTACCTTGCAACTTCTCTTGCAAACAAGATCTCTGGACTGCCTCTAATTTCACGAGACATCTTAGCAAGATCCAGAGATAACTCAGCAGGTTCGACCTAATTCAGATGTATGTATGAGTCAGCAAATATCAGAACGCGAAAGAACCGATCTGTTCGATTCTCCTCACCTTGTAACCAGGATGTTTGTCTAACTTAAGCAGTGCATAATAACCACGAAACTCCTTTTCTGTTGAGAACAAAACACCTTCTCTCCTATGGTCATCATACATTTGAAACAGCTCAACTGATGTTTTATTCATCTGCTCGATGTTGAGGTGTGCATCAAAACCCTCTGCAAAACCTTCTCCTTTGTTGTATTCACATAATTCATGCATCGCAATTATGTGGAGCCTTATCTGCTCAACAAAAGACAGTTTCAAGATGAAACATTCCAGGAAATAAGGGTGCCCATAGAATAAATACATAGTGACTGATGAAATAAACACTGGACAACACACGGATACATATGAAAGTACCATTTGCTCAAGCATAGAAATAGCCTCTTGATTGAAAAAATGTTGCATTCTAAGATCCATTCTTATTGCTCGCATCCTGTCCCACAAGAAGTTGTATAAGCCCAAGAAACTCTCATCATATGTCTTATCCAGCAAACTAAGAAGGTACTCCATTGTCTTCTGTAGAACTGGCAGAGGCCTTATCAAGTCTGCATCTCTCTCAGCAGTCCTATTATACTGTAACAAAAACAGAACATATTCCATTACACTTATTACCGGTGATTAGAAATAATTCAGATGAAATACTGTCATACTGCCAGCTTACAAGGAAACATTATGTAGTATATACCTTTTTAACAGCAAGAAGATCAGTGGTTTGGTTTCTGTCTCCACGTACTCTTTCATACTTATCAAGATCTCCTTTTCTCTCACGCTCCGCCCTCTCAGGTTCTAAAGAAAAACAAGGGTATATATATATTAGTTCCATATGTTTAGAAGAAGGTATATAGAAAAGGCAATGTGAACGACTAATATATCATGTGAAGTCAATCTAAGGAAGCACCTGGGCACATATCAGGGCAAAGCCCAACAATTGCGGCTAAACTTGTGGAATCCATGTCAGCCAAAGTACTCTCATCGGTATCATCATTTGTTCTCATAGGAGTTTTTCCCACTGATGTGGCTTGCTTGGACTTGTCTGCAGAGCTTTTAAGTGTTTTCACAAAGTCATTAGTATTTTCTACTGGCCTGCTTAATTCAACATGGAAACGAGCTAGACGCTTGGCTTTTGCCTGTTCCTCCCTGCACAAATTTTTTCATGAGTACCACCAACAGGCAACATATGAAATGGAAATATTGTTGCAAGGAGAGAAAAGTGAAAAGCCATCTACTGGACAATAAGTACCTCTCAAGTTCAGTTGAAGGAGTCAAATGATCATCATCAGTAGCATCCAAAGGAGAGATCCCTGTTCTTCTGGTAGCACTAAGGATAGAAGGCTTTGGTGGAGAAATAGCTAACATGTTAAGTTCATTGGAGTCTGAAAGACGAGACATCTGTTGTGGTGGTGAACGTGCACCACCAATGCGCGATTGTATTTGATTTCCGAACTTGGGAAAGGATGCATCAGACCTGTAATAATTGCAAAAATAACTATTAATCTGTATTAATGACCAGCAGGCACAATAAGAGGTCTCACTTTATTTGCTAACTACTACTTCAAGTTAAAATGTCATCGCTGCCCAAAATCAACATTCTAACCAAAATTAACATGAAACAAAACAATTCAAAGCAAAAAAAACAAAGCTTTACTTCTGGACATCAACATGTGCATGAAGCTTCTGGACCGAGTTGCTGCTGCCAAAATCTACATGTGATGGCCTGATATTGTCTGTGATATCTGATGGTGGTGACTTCACCATGCGTGTAAACTCTGATGCTGGTGATCGCATCCTTTTTGAGGCTTCACCATTTTCATCACTGATAGTATCTGAATAGTCAACCAGTCTGCAAACAGAGCAGAGGGGGGATATTGCTCACATTAGCTGCAAGTCCATAGTAAATCAGTTATGGCACTAAGTGGATCTGTGGCACGTTCATGCCAGCTTTCATAATACCAGAATATATAGCCTACTTCCTGCTTTAACATTTCCAGACAAACCATGGGACAAAATTAAGACAGCGAAAAATATTGGTAGGAAATGAAGTAAAGAAAATCAATCTTATATCTTTCTTAATGGCATTTGGAAAATGCAACACAGCAAGAGAAAACAGAAGAACTAAAACAAAGGTTAATTCCATATAAACTTGAATAATGGACTAATGGTTTCTGAACAAAAACAACTAAGGCTCTCATGGTATTCCTTTAGCAAGAAATCTTAAAAAAACCAACTAATCCATAAACAGAATTAATATTTACAGAAGCATTTTTGCCAAGTAACTATGTAAACATGCTCTTCCTGCTTCAGTTTAATAACAAATCCAACCAGGTCGTAAAAAAATAATTCCTAATGGAATTTTTTTTTTTTATTGCTTTCCAACAGAATTTAATACTCCAGAGTTATTTTGCTACAGAACTATGCGTTTAAGCACTTCATAAAGCAAGCTCACTATGCATTTAATGTATAAAATCACCCCAGAAGAAACAAACATCTTTAGATACCTTCTAGAATTTCCAACAGTATTAGTATGAGCTTCTGTGCCATCAACATCCTGATAGGACAAAGTAGGTGACCTTGACCTTTTTGAAATGTTATGATCCAACGATTGATTTTGTATTGAACCAGTGAATCTACTGAGAAAGAAGAAGAAAACACATTACAATAGCTAAAAAGTAATAGTACTATTATGGAGAAAATTGTATTAAAGAACTCACTTATACACATTAGCACGAGGATCAACGATATGCACATGATGATGATCTTGGAAGTCTAATGGAGGTCCAAACTTGCTGGATATATTTGATGCTGGTGATCTGGCTGAAGTTTGTGACCTCATGTTCTCTGAAGGTCGCATCTTCAATTGCTCTGAAGATTGCAAACTTCCATTTTCAAATAATGGGTCTGCATAGTTCACCACCCTGTTAAAAGAAGAAACGTTAGGTACCAAATTTCTGATGAACAACAACTTCCAGGAGAACTTGGCAGAACATACACAAAGAGAACCTTTTGAGACCTATTCAACTATGTTCGCTCATCACATAGCACACTTGTCAGGTGTTCCAAGGCTAAAATCAACCACATACAATGTTCCATATTCCAACAGCAGCAGCATAGTTCACACAGTTTTCCATATAAGAGGTACCATTGAAGAAAATACATTGAACTTCTAACCGTGCGATTGCAGTGAATGGCTGCTAAAAGGTATCACATATCAGAGTTCAGCACCAATATTGCAACGTCATGATGTGATGTACATGTACTTTGAACTATAGCATTTTGGAAAACGGTATTTTGGTGAAAAGTTACGATACATAAGCTTCAAAGGAGGAACATAGTTGCCAAATTAAATTGTATACCTTCTCACAAATGTATTATCAGTTGCAACAACAACAAAACCTTTTGTCCCAAGCAAGTTGGGGTAGGCTAGAGGTGAAACCCAAAAGAGACATGAAAAAGAGAAACACATAAAAGGCACAAGACAGATAGAGTTAGGGTCACGGTTCAGGCACGTTGATTGCTAGTCTCCAAGCGCTCCTATCCATAGCTAAATCCTTGGAGATATTCCACTCCTTAAGGTCTCTCTTAACCGACTCATCCCAAGTCAGTTTAGGTCGACCTCTACCGCTCTTTACATTATCAACCCGCTTTAGAACCCCACTACGCACCGGCGCCTCAGGAGGCCTCCGTTGAACATGTCCAAACCATCTCAACCGATGTTGAATCAATTTCTCCTCAATTGATGCCACCCCAACCCTATCCCGAATATCGTCGTTTCAGACTCTATCCCTCCTTGTGTGCCCACAAAACCAACGCAACATATGCATCTCTGCTACACTCAATTGCTGGACATGTCGCCTTTTTGTAGGCCAACATTCAGCACCGTATAACATCGCCGGGCGGATCGCCGTCCTATAAAACTTACCTTTTAGCTTCTGAGGCGCCCTTTTATCACAAAGGACGCCAGAAGCTTGACGCCATTTCAACCAACCGGCTGAAATTCTATGCCTAACATCTTCATCAATGTCACCATCCTTTTGTAGCATCGATCCTAAATACCGAAAGATACCCTTCTTGGCCACCACTTGCCCATCTATACTAACGTCTCCCTCCTCATGCCTAGTCGCGCTGAAATCGCACCTCATGTACTCGGTCTTGGTCCTACTAAGTCTAAACCCTTTCGACTCTAACGTGTGCCTCCATAGTTCTAGTTTCCTATTAACCCCCGTTCTACTCTCGTCAACATCATCAGCGAGTTGACAAGAGTAGGACGGAATACAAATGTTTTCTAATATGGACCAAACAGAACATGAAATCCCTTACAACAAAGCTAATGATTTGAGAGATGCATCAAGAAGTGTTTGTACCTTCTTTGTTCCATACCATTATCGTAGTCTGAAGGAGAATCTGCACGCAGATTTGATACAGGTGATAGGGCCCTGTTCCTTGAGGAAATAAGAGGATCTGCGGGCCTGCTTACTGATGGTATGGCTGGCCTACGAAGAAAGCAAGGCATCAAAATTCCATCAACAAGGATGCATGTTGTTTTCATCTTTAAATAAAGTGCATCTAATATGTGCTCCCTCTGTAAGTAAATGTATGACGTTTTAGACATTGACAGTCTCCAATTTGCAACTTTGACCATTACTTTTTATATGAACACAACACTATAAGCTTATAAAATCAATTTTAATGTGTTATGAAAGAACTTGTCTAAAATTAACTACTTCCATAGGATGAATCCATATGGTTTTACTCCAATAGATGGTCAAATCGTAAAATTTAGAGAAGTGTGATTACACACACATAATTACATATTTTATAAACAATGTCGTATTATGCAAGCACAGGTAATACATGTAATCAGTTAGGTGGTTGATACATGTAGTTTCAGTGCGCAAAAATTTCTCTACAATTAGACAGCAAACCATACAGATTTACAATAATGCCCTAGAACACGACATATATTGGGGAAACTAGCAGCATTATCCATGCAACTGTGTGGCTAGCACATGAGTTGTATTTAAAAAATGCAGTTATTGCAAATATAAAAATCTGAGACACAGTACAGATTTTAGTTGTGCGTGTTATACAATAAAACCATACTAGCAAGTTATATATCTATATACATATTCTTCCTTTTTGAACCAGTGTGGGGCTATGTAGTCCTAGAACAAATGAGGCCTTGAATGCTGGCTTGATCTGCCGACTGTGATGCAAGGTATCAATCCATCCAACAAAACAAAAATTCCCATCTATATAAGTACCAAACACAGATATATCATTATTACATTTGGTCATGATCATTACTTAAGATAAACTCATGTCATCGAATAGCTAAGCACAAGGCAAATGTTTTCCAATACTATGTTCCCTTTGTGCCACATGTCTAGCATCAACACCTACTTAGATGCAGTAGCAAGTGCACAAATCCCAATCACTAGTCAATTGGCTCCACAACAAGACTTAAACGCACAAACACATACATAAAACAATCCATCACTAAGGAGGAGAAGGCCCAAAGCATCACCTCGGCTGGGGCTGAAGATGCCGAGCAACGTGGCGACCAGTGGCAGCAGTCGCACCTGGGTCGAGTGCAGGACGAGAGCTAGGGAAGCGTGGGGAAGCGCCAGCTGTCGGACGTGTGGAGGGTACGGGTATAGGCATGGACTGAGTGGGAGCAGAGCGAGAGGTTGTATCCGCCGCGGCGAGCTGGGGCCGAGGGCTCGGGAAGCGCAGGGCGGCCGGGCGCACAGAGGGGAAGGACGGGTTGCCGGGGCGAGCTGAGGGGAAGGACGGGGTGGCGGGGCGAGCGGAGGGGAAGGACGGGGTGGCAGTGGCAGGGCGAGCGGATGGGAAGGACGGGGTGGCCGGGCGAGCGGAGGGGAAGGATGGGGTGGCAGGGCGAGCGGAGGGGAAGGACGGGATAGCCGGAGGTGGGGTGGCAGGGCGAGCGGAGGGGAAGGACGGGATAGCCGGAGATGGGGTGGTGCTGGTTGGGGTGGCAGCTCCGACGCCGAAGGCGGGTAAGGCGGAGCCCGGGCCGCGGGTGGAAGGCCCGGCTTCGCGGCCAAAGCCTGATGCGGCCATTGATTCCGCCGGCCCGCAGAGCACGAAACCCTAGCCGGTGGCGCTCGTCGCCGGCGTGACAGAGAAGAGGGGTTTGAGTTTGAAGAGGGAGATCGGAGAGGTGGGGAAGGGGCGGCTCCTCGAGCAGGGGTGACTGACACAATGGGTCCATCTGTATATAGTCAATATCCTATACTCCTATAAAGCAAAGAGCCACAAAGGGGTTCCCTCCAATCAAAAAATAGGATTTCTAAAAAGTGATGTACGATGATGTTATGTTTTCCGTCTCCCCCACCACCACATCCCGTCGGTTACCGTAGATTGACTCTTCGACCTGCAGTGCGCTGCCCAGCTGGCCTCCCTCCAGAAGCGCACTGATCTTTCCATCGCAGCCGTTCGTGGCCAGCCTTATCCTCTCAACCTACGGAAGCGTCTCCATGGCTCTCGCGACTCCTCTTTCTCCCTTCCGTATTCCACGTGACCGGTACGCCATGTCCCTCGGCGCCTGGCAAATTTCCAGAACCCACGGGGATGCGCATCCGCCGGCGCAGCCCCAACTTCGCCGGGCGCTCGCGCGGATGAGCTGCCCGCACCTCCTATCAAAGCGGCTCCCCGTACGCCCCTGAAGTGAGCGACGCCGCCGCCGTCCCTTTAATCGGGAGACGGAGATCCGTCGGCAGGAGGGAGTTCCGCAGGCTGGCCCGCCGGGCGGCAGCGCGGCAAGGTCCTGCTTTCGCCTTCAGCGGCAGGCGCTTCTTCGTGGCCGAAACCCCTAAACTGCGGCAATAAGCGCTGCACCCGCCTCGCTTTGACCGCTGCCGCTGCCTCCCCGAGCGCCGTCTCCGTTTCACCGTCCATGCCGGAGCAACCAGGTGAGGGTCGCCAATATCCACGGGCCGCGGTGCAAGACGCGCAAGGCAAGGCCGCACCAAAGACCGCCCGCCGGAGCGCACCAGCCCGACAGCCCGGCCGCTTGCCGCACCTGCCTCCGGTCGGCGGCGTCATTGTTGTGTGCAGCAAGGTCACCTCTCCTTCTTCCGCTCCCCTTCCCTCGAAATCCCTCTCCTGCTTTAGCGATCACTCTTCCCTCCTCTTCGTTGCGGACGGCGAAGGCGTCAAAGCGACCACCACGGAGCAACGGATGCTTCCCACATGGATGACGAACCGAGGAGACACTTCTCGGGTAACACCCTCTATCTCCCTCATCCATCTCTTACCGATAAGCAAGTGAATAAAAACACATTGATGGTGCAGTTTTCCAAGTCTACCAATTTGGGAACTACCTGCAGATCTACTATATATAGATTGGAGTATGCTCTACTGAATGGATGCATTCAAAAGCTTATTTCACTCCTGGAATGGTAAGGATTCCTGATGATGTTTACATTGATTATAAATTTATAATATTGCACCTACTTCGGACATAGGATGTCAATGTTAGCACTTCGGTGACATGCTCCATAATGTTCATGCCTCAACCTTATTTTCCCATACAGATTTCACCTACAAGTTGTTAATTTTGCCTTGGTTTGTTCAATCGGTTCCATGTCGGTGTTTTTTTTTTTTTTTTTAGGAAAGGACTGTGGGGGAGATCCCCCACGGTAGATTTTATAAAACTTTAAGCAATAGTCAAGAATCAAAGATTACAAACCTGATTTAACTGAAAGCATCTAGCCAAAAGCGAAAAGGAAGTTCCATGTCGGTGTTGACGGTGTACCATTGTTCAGCAAGAACTTATTAGGATTTAAGAAATGGCATAGCGTCACCGAATAGCGTCTCGAAATTAAATGGAAACTCTATGTCAATCTCTCTCAAGTACAGTGCCCGTCCCCGGTCAATGATTTTACTTTTCGTTTATGGTGTGTTTGCTATGGCTTAGTTTATTTAAATCCGAATTGAACCTACCTATAGTCCTTGATACAACCTTGGGTCTATGAAATTTCTGTTGAAAGGACGGTCTAAAATTCATCGTAAAATTAGCAATTCAGGCGTTATGGTTGTTGTCCTATGTTTTCTAGGGCAAACTTGCACATCCGCATTTACTAATTGAGGCGTGCCCGTCATTTAGATTTCCTCCACATTTAACGATGTTCCTTTTCTTTGTTTGCCATGCCCTATATATACATGTGAAGACTGCTTTTTACATGGATCATTCCAATGGTTTGCCATCGATTTAGTGCATGCGGCGACACATTTTTTTGGTTTCTC
Organism: Chrysopogon serrulatus; assembly: GCA_015844335.1. Taxonomy (NCBI): domain Eukaryota; kingdom Viridiplantae; phylum Streptophyta; class Magnoliopsida; order Poales; family Poaceae; genus Chrysopogon; species Chrysopogon serrulatus. Next base: position 63,949 of record JADLZL010004627.1, on the reverse strand, counting down.
GGTTTGCACGCTACGGATCTAAAAATGTCATAGCCTTTTCGTTCGAAGTTTGAATTGATTTTCTTTGCCTTGCGGTTTGCTACCATGACGCCGACTTCGCTACTACGCCCGAGCAGATATGGTCGCCATGAGGACTTCGCTTCGGTGTGGGGGTATAGCCCCCCAGTATGCTCAAGATGATATATGGGCCGCGCCATCAGCGGATCGGCCCATGAGATATGACCGATGTTGTAATCTAGATTAGTACCAACTCGGTTACTTTACTTGTAACCCCTGCCTCCTGACTATATAAGGAGGGACAGGGGGTACCCCCATAATCAACTCAAATACGGTATAGAACCACGGGATGTGCGGTATTACGTCCACGCGGACACGGAAAACCTCGTATAAATCTTGTGTCTCGTGCTTGTGTTTGGGTTACCATCTCGTTCTTGATCTCGCGCACCCCACCACCATCATCTCATCTACTACCTTGGGTAACCCCTTGGTAGGTTTGCCGACCAAATATCGTCGACACCGGGCGCGCCGAATAGGGGTGTGCTCTCGATCCGTCGAGCGAGATGGCAATTTTTCATCAATATCTATATACACAACCGGGTGAGTCGTTCTTCACAAAAGAATTAGATTGATTCCGTTTTGCGATTCATCGATCACAAATTGGTTTTTCGTTTTCAATCCGCCGCGAAAATTATTCTACGGCCGGCGGACGGAGTGCACCTCCGCTATCTATCCACGGCCACCGCGCCGCGGACATGCCGCCTCCGATCGACGATGATCGGCACCGCCACGATCGCGTCGTCCAGCCGCCGCCACCGGACTCCGCTCACCGCCTACGTGCCATCGGGTTACGAGCCTAATGTATTACGGCGAGATACATTGCCCAGCGCCCGCATGAAGACCCGCGGATCGATGCCTCGTCGGCATCAACCCGGCCGACGACGTTCTCACACGCTTCGCTCGCGGTCGATGCTTCCACTAATCAGCCATGCATGCGAGATTACTACATCGGCGCCGCGATGGCGAGATCCGATCGGCCCAAAGAAGCAAGCGGCCCGGGCGATCCAATCTCCAACCGAGTCAATCCAACTGCGCGGCCGCCACCGTCTCGGCGGGATCAGCTTCGCCGATTTCTACCGGATGGGGCTCGATGTTTGCATGTTGCATGCATCTAATACCGAGCGAGGCGCTGCATCTCTCCCGATCCGATCTGCCAAAAGTATCTCGCCGCCCAGCGTGCATTGGGCTGCTCCAAGGCGCCAATCAACACAAAGCAACCACACGTTCGTGATCTACAAAGACCATGTATGCATGCATGCTTGATGGCGCAAGCAAGCAAACAAGACCATGCAGGCCACCAAGATCCGTGCGTGTGTGTACGTGCATGTGCTTGATCCACACACACACCGTTTAAGCCGAGCGCCGTCATGTCACCGCCGAGCGGAAGCAAGACATCAAGCATTGCCGACTCACTCCCTACAACACGCACGCCGACCACTCCATGCGGCGCATCTACTACTCCGATCGATCGCCGATTACTCCACTCGGATGTCGACTTCTACGCCGGCGGTCGATTTCTTTCTTTGACGCCTTGACTTCGCTCGGCGTACCGGTTTCTCGACTTCGACATGTCGACTCCTCTCCGCTTTCGTCAACGACCACGACTTCGTCTCCACTGACAAGCTAAGTCATAATTTTAATATATTTCTGAATATTCTCCAATCTTTATATATCTCCACATATTTCTTCAACTATTTTGTCGCCATATTAATTAATTTTTTACAATGATTTTTATCCGCCGACCAGCCGCCCGCCTACGCTTTTACTCGAGTTATTCAGAAAACGACCACGGGCTCGACCTCGACCTACACATGCATGCGACTCCGTGCTCTATGTTATGGTCGGTCGGCGGCGGTTCCTTAGCGACTCTTGCGCTCCCTACGGCGTACCACGAGGCATGAGCTCCTCCGCGCTATGGGGGTATGAGATAGGCGGGGGCTGGATAACAAGATACAAAGCTACTGTTGCAAGGCACCACTCATATTTTCACAATTCGAGTCACCGACCGCCACGTTCTCATTTGCGTTGTCCGAGGCGGCCACATTTCTCGACTTAATCCCAAAGGCGTGCATGCGGCTCCGCTCTGCGTTAAAGGGTCGGTCGGATACGGCGGCTCTTCGGCGGCGTCTGTATCCCTACGCGTGCATACAGCTTCCACGCTAAAGCGCTATGGGATACGAACTAGTCGGAGCTGGTTACAATGCGATGAAGAACCAACCGATCGTACTCCACTCATATCAATAATTTTTTTTCGCCGAAAACAAATATAATATCGCCAATATCACTAATACCGATTCTCGCCAAATTTTATATTTATTTTTACATCATATACTACCGATTCTCCATATTTATTGCGGGGGGCCTGGTTCGGTCATCGAGCTTATTCTCTACGCTTCGGGGGCGGATCGATCTAGAAAAGTCATCGAAATTATCGCCAACCGGTGGTTGCACCACCGGTGCTTTCGGATTTCGCCGCTAACTAGTTGGTTGGACTACTCGCCGCTCGGATTTTATCGCCCGGCCGGTTGCTTCAACCACTCGGCGTTCATCGCCACTCACCGCTTTTCTCCGCTTGGCGCTCATCGACAGCCGCCCCTCGTCGCTCGTCTCCGCTCGGGACTCAACGCCCGATCGCCACTTTCGCCCGTTCGTCTCCGCTCGGCGTTCATCACCAATTACCGCTTCGCCATTAAATCGTAAATTCGGCGCTCGCCGCTCATCACTACTCGCCGCTCAAATTTCGCCATGACCGGTTTCTCAGACCACTTGGCGCTCATCGGCGGCCGCCGCTCGTCGTTCATCTCCGCTTCGAGACTCAACGCCCGATCGCCACTTTCGCCGTTCATCTCCGCTTTCGGTGTTCATCAGCGATCGTCGCTGCTCATCGCTTCGTCTCCACTTTCGGTGCTCATCGTCGATTCGCCGCTCATCACCGCTTCGGCGCTTCGGCGCCACTCGCCGCTCACCATTCGTCTCCGCTCGCCGTTCGTCATCGCTTCGCCGTTCGTCATCGCTTCGCCGCTTCGTCACTCATCCTTTGTTCATACAAAAGTCGTTAGCTACGCTAGTGTACTATCAAGTTTCTCCATCTTTGTTCGGTTCGAGTGCGATCACATCTGCGGCCTTCGGGGTCTTGATACACACATGACGACTAAAATTTGAGGGGCCGGCCGTTTATTCGTCGAATATTGGAAATCTTCTATTCTTTGACCTCGCTACAAGATGCTTCGCTATCTTCCGGCTCGGGGACTCTGGTGTACCACGTCACCTCCACGGTGACTTGGCGGGTGTACACGTCTGCGGACATAAAGAAATTTCAATTTAATTTTGAGCCCCTTGCATCCTTTTTGCAAGCCTTATCTGAATAAGCCCGAGGTCGGCCGACCCGACTCACGCTTGGACTCGTCGCCCGACCGGTTTGCTCGAGCTTCATCGCCCGACCCGATCGCGCCGCGACTTCATCGCCGACCAAGCGCACCCGGACTCCATTGCCGATCGGTTAAACTGGGTCGGATTCTTCGTTCAACCATTCGGCTTCGGGTTTAGCTACTCGGACGATTCAAGACGGTACACTCAAAGGATACAAGGCGCTCGGGGACTAGCCGTGGGGGGTATAGCCCCCGGTATGCTCAAGATGATATATGGGCCGCGCCATCGGCCGGATCGGCCCATGAGATATGACAGATGTTGTAATCTAGATTAGTACCAACTCGGTTACTTTTACTTGTAACCCCCCCTCCTGACTATATAAGGAGGGGCGAGGGGGGGCCCATAATCAACTCAAATACGAGATAGAACACGGGATGTGCGGTATTACGTCACGCCGACGGCGGAACCTGTATAAATCTTGTGTCTCTCGTGCTTGTGTTTGGGTTACCATCTCGTTCTTGATCTCGCGCACCCCACCACCACCATCATCTCATCTACTACCTTGGGTAACCCCTTGGTAGGCTGCCGACCAAATATCGTCGACACTCGGCGCTTGCTAGGCATGGTGTGATTGGGTTTGCTCCACATTCTGAGGGCGCACCTAAAATGTCAGGTACAGACCTTCTAACTTGCTTTGCAATTGGACCAAACCTGTCACTTATAGTGCTCTGCATCATATTCGAAAACTAATTTGGATCATTTATGCCAATGACTTTATTTAATTACCATTTTTTATTTCTGGTAATATATTTATGCCAATGATTTTATTTAATTACCACTTCTGCAGGTTCTTCGATGTTTAAATCGACAATTTCTGAGAGCCGGTACCCTACACCAGCCTGCAGCAGCTAATAACAATCCTCCTCTTGGTGCTATCCATGTTGCTGCCCACCAAGTGGTCCACAAATGGCATCTTGCCCTCTCCTCCATGAAGGTAACCTCAGAAATTTAAAAAGTTTCTTCCTATTGCTTGCACTAAACACCTAACACTGAGCTTGACTGGAAGATGTATTGTTCAATAGGCACTGCATTCTTTTTCTGCAACGCCAAATGTTATCAATCCATCCATGCTTCTGCTTCGCTATTCTAACACATGGTCAGTGTCAAAGTAGCCAAATGTCAATCAGTTTAATGTGCTGACTAATCTCATCAACATGGGTCTTAGGCCCTCTAATTATTTATTTTTGCCTAAACTATGCCACTTCATGAACTGCAGGCACCTCATGTTTAGGAACACATTGTTTATTAGGTGTGTCATCAAAGTATGCTTACGAAAAAAATAGTACATTCCTAATGCAGAGTTCTGTACAATAAGTAAATAATTTGAAAATTGTTAGTTTCATGATTCGATGGTCTTTATTACTTATCAATTCCCTAATTCTTCATTGCTTACTGAGGACTGCATATGGTAAGGTAAATAAAAATGATACTTTCATTTAGTAATTTTGTTTTCCTTCTCCTATCTCCTATACAAAAGCTGCAATATTGTCTTGCCTTGCAAAATCTTTTTCTTGGTTCCTGTACCCCGGCTCAAAAATGTGTTGTAGATGTTTCTTACCACAGGTTCTGCAACTTTTTCAGTGCCGCCTTCCTCACAAGTTAGTGTGCACTTAAATTGTAGGGAAACTGACATAGGTTTATTACCGTTTACCAATTTTGATCTATCCTGTGTGGTGCGCTTCATAATGACTACAGAATATTTGTTTTCTTACATAGGTGGATATATCGTTTTTTTTACATACCTCCAAACTATTCAGTACAGCAGTGACAGCGTCCTTCACTCCTACCTGCAATGAAGTGTCGAGTGTGATTCTAGGTTCCTTTACTTTGACTTATTCCATAGACTACTTTGTATATCTACATATTTGCAGACTACTCTGCTTCCAATTGTTGTACATTTACAAATCACTCTTGCTTCCAATGGCTTTGAGATTCAAAAATAGTTTGTCCATTGCCCACTTATGTACACACCATTTCACTATGTGCGATGGCCTGTCTTGCTTTTTTTATACTTTATCGTTTCCACATTGCCAAACTGTTATTTGAATCATGTTAGTCGACTTATGTGTGACTCCAGTTCTAATTCTGCCACACAACTTGGTTCTTTCTTTTGAGCTTCCTCCGGCGCCCGCGACAACGCGCTTCTTGATATTTTCTTTGAACTTTGTTTTTACTGTCTTTTGACCATGAATTGCTAGACCTTTTCTCCCAATCCATATTTTTGAAGATAAAAAGCTTACGAAGGAATATTCCATCAATGACGATGGAACAGTTACAGTAAAGGCTACCTCCATTAAGTGGAAGAAAGGAATGGTACTGTGCCTTAACTATCACACTATGTGCTTAATGTACCAAGATTCTGTTAGGGAACCTAACTATTTTTCTATTTTGTACATTAGGATATTGTCAATGGAAAGACATGCACTAAGAAGGGGGACAAGCGACTACTGGTTGATGAAAGGTATCTGGTTTCAGGTTTCCATTTGAGCACAAAATTTTTCCCATGACCGTCAGATATAGTAGGGGTGGGGGTTCGGGTAGATGAGATTTGGGTGATGCCCAGTTCAAATAATCTATACCATGTATGTCAATGGATACAACCTCCGCAATTGACCTACTACATCCATATATATGTATCTATTAATCCATAGTTTCGACAATTATAAACTTCTTACATTTCTCAAGCTTCATACCCGAAGAAGCGCCGCTGGGCATCCTACTAGTTGTATAGACGTAAAAAGCAAAACACCTTTTATAGTTATTAATATTGTAGGCGTAAAAAATCAAAACCCCTGTAATTTAGAACAGATTAAGTTGGTATTCCACTTTCATTTAAAGCATAATTTGCCAATGCTTCAGAAAAAAAGCAAGGCAAACATAACTTCTATCGAGAACTTGCAAGTGAGATCATATAAGTTCGCTCAAAGCCACCACCAATGCACCTACTTTTTGTTCAGATAAGCATTGAAGCTTAGATGAAAAAAAAGAAGAAGTTTCAAGCATCCGTATTTTACCACGTTGCTATGGTAGTCTTATATTGTAACAATTTTTTTTTGTTCCTTGTTTAGTTGTGAAAAAGAATGTGTGTTGGTAGTTATCATTCAGATATTAATGTATTGTATTATCAAAGCACAATGTTTTTATAGGCGACCTACATTTCTATGGACGCTATCGCCATGGCATTAAGTCGTTGCACCATCCTCGTATAGGATCGTCGCATCTATTGGCGGCGATCTTTGCATCTCCATAAATATATATGTCATTTCATCTTTAAAAATAGATTCAAAACTGCAATCAAAGGCAAATTGGATTTCACTTTAGAACCTAAACACGCCTATAATAAAAGGCACTTGAGAATCTATGGTATTCTGGTTTTTATTTTGTTTGAGTTTATAATAGTTGGTCTAATTCTTCTTCCTTAAGAAATGATGAAGTCGGAATATTTGTTTTCATTATCTTAAAAAATTACAAGGTGATCACTTTGGTAGATAATCACACTATCATGCTTTCACCTATTGAGTGAAGTATGAAAAGCAATACTGTTCTTTGGAATGCAATCCGAGAAATTCCTTATCCAATTCCAATCCTATCGATCCAAATTCCAAAAGGAAAAAAAGGCCCTCTTAAAGCGGCATGGACAGCAAGTTAGGAAATCATATCAGTTTACGATAAGTGGCAATCCGTGATCGATGCTCATATAGTTCGTTGATTGAGAAAGGAGTAATAAATAGGATCCAATGGCACCCTTATGATTTTGATTCTATATATCTATCGAAACATATCCATATGGTCATGTCTGCACTTGCATGAGTGATCACACGTATGCATAGGTGCATGAACTATTTAGGAAGCACTTTACGCGTGGTCTAGTAAATTTAATTTGCAACTTATTTTCAAGCATCCAGGCTTAATTAAGTCGAGAATGCATACACCGATGAAACGAGAATAACAAAGACTACTTTCCAAAGATCCGGGCTTAATTAAGTCGGAGAATGCATACACCGATGAAACGAGAATAGCAAAGACGACCAGATATAATCATTCTAATTAATTAAGCTAGTTGTTGTCCGGTGACACGGACGACCACTCATGACACAAAAAGCCGACTTATACATGCAATGGGGATTTGTAATCTGATACGAGATACCACTTCGAAAGCAAATGGCTACAATAGTGTCCTAGCGGTAACAGGTCTATCTGAAATTAGTGACCATGCAACACTTACTTCCATTGCATAGAACCCAATGTATATCTCTCGATAGCTTAGACCTGCTTTTGAAGGTTTGAAGACTTCCTCTTTTTCCACGGCATCACCATCAATTTTCCATGCCTTGAAAGAAACTTTAAGCTCTCCCCTAATTTCAACGGAAACAACACGCCTTGAAAGTTTAATGTTTCCATCATTATCAACAATCCCCTTCTCGCCTCTAGAGTTAAAAAGGACAATTTTCTCACGATCAATATCAGGCTTGCATTATTCTCACCACGGTCAATATTCTTGCATACAAAGAAAGGCAGAAAAATTCACATCCAAAACCATCGGCCATGACCCACGAATGACTCGCACAAAAAATTGTAGCCTCTATGGAGGAAACTAGATGTCCAAGTGTAAACTCTAGTGTGCTTAACTTGCTAGTGTATGAACAATGAATCAAAGCGGGGGAATAAGATAACGTGCACAACAACGGGACAGCTAGAAGGCTCAACTCTTTATCCTCGATTCAAAGTAGTGCCCTTCACTTTAAGGTCAACCTCAATAATCATAGGATGCGGACCCGACACAACAAGCTGCTTTCGGCTTGGACCTACCAATACTAAATTATGATCCTACATGCATGGAAAACATAAAATGAATCATAGGGAAACAGTAGAAGAGAAAAGGAGATATGAATTATCGAGGATGCAGCATATATAATGAATACAAAATAGTATAATGATCTGATGCTTGCATAGCATAAACTCGAAGCATGCATAACACAATATGGGAAAAATGTATCGATGCGACACATTAGGGGGACGCGAAAAGGATCACGGTTTTGTTGTGTGCAAACAATAAATAGTCATTAAATGTGCCTAATTTTGATTACTTGTCTGCCAATGTCTTAAAAGAAAAAAAAAAAAACATCTTTTAATTTGGCCCAAGAGACATTTTTTTTTTTGCAAAGACTATAAGAAAAGACAAACCTCTTCGGTGAGGGTTTGGCGGGGACTCCCTTGTACGGGCTGAAAATAATATTTTCGATTATGGTCAATGATGTCTCGTATGGCAACAAAGCCAAATACATTGAGCGGCCACTTGTAAACCCCCACCCCCTCGTGGATGCAACCCTGGCTGAAAAGACACATAGAGTATTGCATGCATTGACTCCGAGCTCTGGCACGAGCTTATGAGTGAAACGCATGGCAGGGAATCCTCATTTGCACAAGTATATACAGTGGTATTATCAAGGAATTGGAAGTGAATTAGTTGAGACCAAATCCTAATTAGTTACTATTTCATAGTAGTTGCTAGTTGGAGAGGAGAGAAGAGAAGGTTAGCCTCACCTGTGTCCTCAAATTATCCATAGGTGGGGAACCATATGGCGTTCCAGTCATCGCGATACTTGCCGCCCTCCCAGACAGAGACTAGAAAGTCCCGGCCAATCTCGTCTCGATCCTCTTTCTCCTGCGCCTCCTGCTCCTCGGCCATCCTCTTCTCTAGCTCCTCCATCCTCAACCACTGCTGCCTAGCCGTTTCCTTCCTTTCTGGTTCACGTGTTTCGTTTCTCTCCCGTTCACGCTGGTGTGCCAATGAGGCCTGTAGTGCGTTCCAATCCTCATCGTCGTCAAGATCCAAACGAAGAGCGTCCCAATCAATTTCAGGAAAATCAGCTGTGTTCTCCTTTGGTAGCTCCCCGTCGTCTACAAAAGTCTCGTCAGGTTGATCCACCTCCATTGTTCCCAACAGCTCCGACGCCTAAGACCGCTCCATCGCCCCCGCCCCCGCCAAATTCTCCATCCCCGTGCCGTGCGTAGAGAAGAGCGATTTGATTTGTTCACCTCTTGCGGCGGTGAGCGGCGAGATAGACGGCGGCGGCGGCGGGTGAAGATTGCCGCCGTGAGATCGACAAGACAGTGGCGGTGGATGAAGAGTGTTGACGGTGGATAACGTCAACATTCATTAGAACTTTAGACACAAGGGAATACATGAAAACACACTAGTCTAGGGTTTTAACTGACAATTTCCACGAGTTTTGCATATTCTATATTTTCCAGGGATTATTCCAGAAAAGCTGAAAAGAGGGATTCAAGTGCAAAATAAACACGAAATTTATCCGCCACGGGAAATATCATGATTGGACTCAGGAAGACTGAAGACACCCGAAGCAACAGGGGGCCGAGGCCGCCAGTGGGGCCGGTCGGCCCCACCACAGGCCGGCGGCCCCCCTGCTAGGGTTTGCCCCCTCCTTCCGGAAGCTTCCTCCGCCGCCTCCCGATGCATCTCGGCCCTTGGTTAAGTCGGTTTGATCCTGCGGCGCGCCGCGCATACCACCGGACTATAAATATGTGGGCGGACCCCCTCGGAGAGAGCCAGTTCATTATTCATCAAAGGCCTCAAGCCATCAAGCATCAAGAAGCCTTCAAGTTCATCAAGAGCCTTCTAGTTCATAGTTCTAGTTAGTTAGATTAGAAGTAGAGGAGATCTAGTTCTTCATCGGGATCTGGAGCCCCTGTAAATGCGGAGCGCAGGAGTTCGGTATAGTTCTAGTTCTTTCTTTCTTATTGTATTCATTATTCAGATTAGGGGAGACATTATTCTTAATAATCATATGTTCTTAATTGCAATAGTCATTGTCTACTTTGATTATATGTCTAGTTTAGTTAGTTCGATCTTATTGAATTCATGTAATTGCTCGTATAGCGTTTATCCAAGTGTACAATGGGTAGATGATAGACAATATGTAGACATGGTGTCTAGATATCTTGTTTGTCTGCGAGTGCACCCTAACATGTCGGGACGTGTGGTAGTCCGCGTAGGTGACAGCTACGTTAGTTCCTCTGTTGTCCACCCTCCATGTGTAGGACAGTAGGGCACGGTCGCGAAGTTAGATAATGACTCTGTTTCATATCCTTCCTAGTTGATGCCCCCTTACATGTGATCATGATATAGGGTTGACTTAGCGATGATTACTAGATGTAATTGCACTAATTAGAGTTATTCATTGATGTAGTTATAGAATTACCTTAGACAATTAACTCCTTAGTTAATCCATTGGCTAACTTTGATTATGACTAGATAATGCTCGATGATTATCTATATAATTATGATACTTGATTATGCTATCACCCGTATTTATCTATATTTATCTTGTGACCTCTCACTTTTGTTATGAGTAGAGTAGATGACATTGGTAATATCACTTATTCATAGTATATATTTTCTTATCAATATAATAGATAGAGTTTATAACAAAGCTTTCCCAGTGGTATAAATATAAATCGACAACCTGAAAGAACTCCCTAGGTAAAATGCTACAATGGTATAATTATCCGTCCGCTTGCGTAATCTATTTTAGTTTATATTTATATCTCTGCCTAGTCATATTGAATAATACATGTAAATCTATATTTGCTCCTTAGCATTACAATTAGGGATGACAACTTAATTCATGCTTAGGAATGCTAGTGATAAAGAAGTGGCTAGTTGCTAATGACAAGTTAATTTAAATACCATGTATTTCTAATCTCGTTAATTAAATAGCGACGTTAGAAGTGCCAACAAGCATTTTTGGCGCCGTTGTCGGGAAGGCACAATAAACTTAGGAAATATTGATAAACATATATACAACATGGATAAAGTCATATTACCAATCGATCTCTAACTCAAACAGTACACCCTTCGTTGTTATCATTTGCTTATCTTATGTAGGGTGATGAATGAATGGTTTTTCTCTTCCAAAGAACTTCACCGACAATCCGGAGAAACTCCTTAGAAAGAAGAAGTTTATAGAAGCAAGGGACAAATTCGAATCACCATCAAGAACACCCGCTGCTGCTCAAGCTAGCTCTTCGAGGAGCCAGCTCCAACATTAGAAGAAGAATTTGGAGAACAAGTAGAAGAACAAACAAGAGCAATTAGAGAAAACCTAGCTCCCCGTATTTGAAGACATGGTGAGAAGACATTTGCGTGAGTTCTCTCGCCCCAACAACAAACAAACATCCGGACTGGACCAAAGAGTCAACACTTGGGAGAATAGATTCGAGCTCAAGCCTGCTCTCATCACCATGGTTCAAACCAGCCAATTCTGTGGAAAAGCTCATAAAGATGCAAGTGCACATCTACAACATTTTCTAGAAATCTGTAACACCTTCACGATCAGAGGAGTACCAAGAGATGCTATTTTACTCCGCCTTTTCCTGTTCTCATTATTGGGGAAAGCTAAGCAGTGGTTCTACATCAACAAAGACAAGAACACTACATGGGACCTGTGCTCAACCGCTTTCCGGCAAAATTCTTTTCTACCGCCAAGACGAATGCTCATGTGGGAAAATTGCAAGTTTCCATCAACAACATGATGAATCATTCACTGAAGCATGGGAAAGATTCTAGAACTACATAGAAGACTGTCCTCATCATGGGATAGAGGAGTGGCTATTAATGCAGACTTTCTACCATGGGCTTGTCTCTAGCACCCGTGAGTCTATTGATACTTTGCAGTGGGGGAGCTTTCCCTGTCACTTAAGCTCTCGGATGCTAAAGCACTCGTTGAGAAGATGGCCTCAAATTCAAGCTGTAATGAAGAACGTGCTCGGCCCGCAAGAAAGGAGGAGGAATCCATCATCTCAAGAAAACCGACATGGTCACTGCCAAGCTAGACTTCATTATGAAGAAGCTCGATATAGAGAAGAAGGAAGTCATGCACATCAATAATTCTCATATGACATGTGAAGAATGTGGAGACTACGGGCACTCGGCTATCAGCTGCCCTACACTGCAAGAGGATGTGAACTTCATCAACAACAACACCTACTACCGTCCTCAACAAAACCAAGGGTGGAATCAAAGAAACCTCGACAAGGTAATTACCAAGGTAACAACCAAGGTAATAATTTTAATAATTACAATCTTCCACCTTTAAGAGATTTAGTTGCTAATCAATCTAAATTGTTAGATCAAATGACTAGAAAGATAGCTTCAAATGATAAAGCATTAGAAAACATAAATACTAGATTGGACACCTTTGCTTCTGCTATAAAGAATCAGCACAGTTTTAATAAAATGTTAGAATCACAGTTAGCTCAACTAGCTGCTGCTGTTCCTCTATTCGAGAAAGGTAAGATCTCAGGCCAACCGGAAGATTTAGAAACTGCTAATTTTGTTGATATTCACAATGCAACCCAATACCATATTGAGCCTGCAGATGTACAGTGGATTGACCACTCTCTATCTGAGAAGATGGGAGACCCTGAAAGGCCTGTCATTCCTATCGCTATAGGATGTCATAGCTTCTCGAAGGCTATCTACGATTTCGGCGCTAGTGTCAACATTATGCCCAAGGTAATCTATGAGAAAATATTAAATGATCCTCTGTTGTACACAGATATGCGTTTGCAGCTTGCGGATCAGTCCATTTGCTACCCCGAGGGAGTACTAGAAGAAGTTGTCATTAGAGTGGGACAATCATACGTCCCAGTTGATTTCGTGGTCATGGAGACAGAAGTAGATGAGAAGGCACCCATAATTTTAGGCAGACCATTCTTATGCACAACAAAAGCCATCATCTATGCGAGTACGCCAAGATCGTCCTATCCATTAAGGACAAGAAAGAAAGATTCACATTTAAGAACCGCGTCACGAAAGCTCCCCGCAGCCCCGAAGCAATTCCATCAACAAGAAGAGCAACTACAGCTAGTCGGTGCCAAGAAAAGAAACAATAGAAGCAATAGAAGATGGAGGGAGATCAAGCATGCACCTGAAGAAACTACTCAACTAATCACTTTGCTCTCAATACGAGAAAATGATCATATGTTACCCAAGCCATTTCCCACAAAGAGAGGTGATCCAGATATACCAATTATTGAATGCACGATCAAAGACACCACCTTCGCCAACACCATCTGCGACACCGGATTAGACTGCAACGTAATGTCAAAACAGGTATACGATAATTTATTTGATAATTTACCTCTATACCCAACATTTATTCAGTTGCAGATGGCGAATCAATCACCGAGGTTCCCTCAAGTAGTGGTCAAGGATGTCATGGTAAGAATTCAAGGGGCAATATATACCGCAGATTTTCTAGTTCTTGATATGCGGGGAGACGATGAATCCTCGATCCTTTTGGGAAGACCATTTCTCTACACCGCCAACGCGAACATCTACATCGGTTCCGGACGGATCCACTTCAACTTGGCTCTTGGAAAGGTACGTTGTCAATTTAGAACACTTGTTAAACAGAAGCAGTCGAGAAGCAACGCGACAGGAGAAGACGCCAAGACCGCAGTCAGGCTGCCTAGCCTCACTGTAGCTGGGAAGAATTTCCTGAAAAGATTGTAAAGTATGAAGACTGCTACAAGGAGCAAGAAGAGAATACACAAGCACTACGCTGGAGTGAGTGGGAAGCAGAAGCTGAAAGAATGGACCAAGTTGCCAAAGCAGAAAAAGAAGAAATCCTAGCATATCTAGAAAAGTGGAAGAAGGAAAACAAAGCTGAAGAGCTGGAGCTAGAGAAGAGAGAAGCAGAAGAAACAGAAAAGAGATAGAAGGAGAAAGAAGCACGTGCTGCACCACCATGAGACGGAGAGTTGACTGAGGTGACCTCAGACAATGAACCCACTAAATAAGTATTCTCCTCTATGTAAGTCCTGTCGGTAGACTTTAAATTCCGTACCCTAACCATAAGGATAGAATGGTAGTTATCTACTTAAGTTTACTAGTAAGTTTACTTGAATATATAGTAGCATAATTATGTTGGCACATTAAAATATAAACGAAAAAAAACACACACACATTCATTGCATTATTTATTACATCACAAAATTCATAAGCCCCATGTGATTAAACTTATGGGATCCCCGTAGGAGTATTTACTGTGGTGGCATAAAAATAAAAATAATAAAAATAGCATTCAAATTTAATTCCTACATCATAAACAGAAAATTCAAAAAGAGAAAAAATAAAATCCTGCCAAAATCTGGCAATATAAAAATTTGCTCATAAAAGAAGATCAATTACTCTTTGGCTGACCGCTAACTCAGTATTAAATTCGAGTATCGAGTTTTGGTTTTCCTTTTTTGTGGAGTGTATTCATGCAGGAACAACATCGTGACAAGGAGAGAGTCTATCAGTGGTAACCACCAGGTCTGCTATTGGCTAGCTCGCTCTGAAGGACATTTATACTAAGTATTACAGACATCCAGCTTAGTGGAGGTGCATCCCCTAGTTATCAGGTGACTACACCTAGGCGATTATTAAGTTTACCTTATATATATTCATAAATACTAAAAATATGTGGGCACATAAAGGTCCATGGATGTTATAGAATCTTTTGTTAGGTTGTTAATTTAAAACGATAAAAAAAAATATAATACATAATTATTCAAAAACCAAATAATTATTTAGTTATAATATATTTAGGTCGGTCTAGGCTATAGTTAATTAAAAACTTGATGAACATTAAAAATTTGTTTTGGAGATGATGAATAGTTACTCTGTTGTCATCCTTGCCAAATACCTAGTTGCTAAACTTAAATCTTCTTGAATTTTAAACAACTTCTTTGTTTTAATTGGAGAATTTACTCGAACCTGAATTGTGGAGGTATAAGTTTGCGCTGAGTCTAGGTGGTTGATCGATATGATTCATGGAGGTTGAGCCGCTATTTATTTTATTCCTAGCATTACTAAGTTCGGAGGTTTATTTTGAAAATTTAAAATCTATATGATGAACTCTTGTATGATAAAATATGAATTCCTACCAAAGCCGAAAATAATATTCTTAGAAGATAGGAAGCCTTTTCACATTTAAGCTGCCGGCTTTGCATTGAGTTCATCAACTTTGTGTTGTATGCCTTATGAGAGTCTTATCATGCTTTTAAAACCAAGATCACTCACACACTTCAGTCCACATATGCATTATTCCTACCCTAGAAGTAAGCGCAATCATTCACATATTTTTTATCCATGTTCATCATAAAAATATTTCTCTCCTACATTGGGAGAAAACACCAAAAATATACACCCCATAGAAAAACCCCTATCTTTAATGCTCTAAGTCTTGACTGTATCTCTCTAATTGGTTATTATATTCAAGGGATGCATGTGGCTATAATTGTAAAAAAAAAGAGAGAAGAAGAAGGGAGTAAAATGGACAAATGTCCCAGCAATTTAAGCAACGGGTTTAAGATGTTCATCTCCCTGATTTAGAATAATAAAGATGGCCCATGTTTCTTCTGAGAAAAGTTTCAAGAGAGTTATTTCAAAAGAGTAAAAGTAGAATTAGAATTAGCCACAAATACCATATATATACCTATCCATCATATTCCATACACATGCACATCTTGGTTTGATTGTATGCCTCGATTCTTTGTGGATCCATTAGTTGACTTTACAATATATGCATTGCAAGTATGCCTACCCTTGTTATTGCCGATCCTATGAGCTCTACCATATATATATCCTTAGTTTGTAGGAGGCATAACATCATCAATGCCTTAAGGAAGAACCATAAATACCACATACATTGAGAGACTTGAGGGTATCATACAATGAAGCTCTGAGTTTTATTTTGAAAACTTATGAAAACTCCGGAATGTTAGCACTGCGAAGAATTCGAGACATAGCGCTTGACTTGATTGTTCTATCTTTTGATTGCTCAAGACTTATGTAAAAACTGTAAAGCCCTATAATTAAAGGAAGAATGGGTAAGTCCCTATAATTAAATTCGAGACATAGCGCTTGATTTGATTATGCTATCACCCGTATTTATCTATATTTATCTTGTGACCTCCGCCTGTTATGAGTAGAGTAGATGACATTGGTAGTATCACTTATTCATTGTATATATTTTTCTTAACAATATAATAGATAGAGTTTATAACAAAGCTTTCTCGATTGGTATAAATATAAATCGACAACCTAGAAGAACTCCCTAGGTAAAATACTACAATGGTATAATTATACAATAAAACTGCTATGAGAATCTATTTTAGTTTATATTCATATCTCTGCCTAGTCATATTGAATAATACATGTAAATCTATATTTGCTCCTTAGCATTACAATTAGGGATGACAACTTAATTCATGCTTAGGAATGCTAGTGATAAAGAAGTGGCTAGTTGCTAATGACAAGTTAATTTAAATACCGTGCATTTCTAATCTCATTAATTGTAGCGACGTTAGAAGTGCCAACAAAGAGCTCGAACGCGGTTGACACAAGCTAGGGCCGGATTCGGTGTGCCGTTGGTTCGGACTTCGGCGTGGCGGATTCCGATATCCAAACCGGGCTTTGGGCTCTGCCGGCTGACGCTTGAGCGGATTCAATGAGAGTAGGCAAGCACCCCTTCGCCAGTTGGCAGGCCGAACACCACTTCGGGCCTGCGAACATTACTTTGCGCCCCTCGCAATGGAGCGCCCGGCTCTTTCCGGATTACTTTGGCCCAAAACCAAAGCTGTTCGTTCAGGAATCTTTGAAGTTCGAAAACAAGAAAAGTAAGTTCTTATTCACTCATTGTATTATAAAAAATGCATATGCTTCAAATTGTTAACCATATTACTTATTCTTAGCATAAATGTGTGGTCTTCGCTCGTATGCTTCAATGAGGGCCAGTGGAGCATAATATTAACTATCACTTGTTATGACCACATCTTCACTATCCAAGTTTTATTGTCTCTGTCAGCTAGAGATAGCACCAGCACCGAATTATTTGCATCTTAGCCACATGTATACATATAATCCATTTAAAAATTTATGCATAAGTGACTCCTCGCCTCAAAAAGTTTGGAGGGTTGGCACCGAAATAACATACAAGCGCCGAGGAGCTCACTTCACCTGTAGTCGAGGGCCAAACAACCGGCCTGCTAAGCCTCCGGTTGAGCGATCGCCCTACTCCACGACGGAAGGGCCACCAAGCCGAGCGGAAAGCCCACGCATGATCTATAAAAAGGGAGGGCGAGCCACCCTTCGACGATACCTCATTTCGCAAAGAACACAAACCATTCGCACACCGATCCACAACCACCCACGCCACGATATTGGCACCACGCTCAATCACAAAGACTTGGGAGCCTCCTCCCTCTCTCGAACCGTTTGTAACCCCTACTATGAACTGCCGCTAAGTAATACAACCCACTTCGATTTGGGCGTAGGGTCTCTCACCCGAACCAAGATACTTCTCTATGTCCTCTTAGGGAACCATCTGGGCATAAACGCGCATCTATAAATTTACTAGTTGGTGCTTACTCGAAACACCGACACCTGTATTCGCACCCTCGCCTCAAAAAGTTGGGGGGGGGGGTTGGACCCGAAATTACAAGCACCGAGGGGCTCACTTTACATGTATTCATCTCCTCGCCTCAAAAAGTTTGGGAGGTCCGGCACCTAAATAATGTAAAAGCAAATGAGGGGCCCTTTTTCACCTATTTCCCAATAGCAAAAAAGACAGTCTATTATTTACTAAAAGAATAATAAAAAATGAAAATAGAAAATGGTGATCCATCAACATGAAAAGCACCTTCGGCATCATCAGCAATTCAGGAAGGTCTCCACCGGCACCTTCGACATTCTCGCCAACATTTTAGGGTGAGGAGCTACGTCGACTTTTGATGCGAAGCGATCGCCATTGCCATCTTCAAACGAATCTCACAAAAGCCAGCCAACAGGTTAGCGCTGAGTGCATTGGACAAGCAATTCGCTCAAAGACTGAAGCTTTGCCTGGCGCTGCAGTGAAGGTTTGAAGACATGTTATGATCATCTACGACCATTTCGCCCATGTCAACCGCTTTTTTGCTTCAAGCGAGCTGTGAGGAGCAAGTCACCGAGAAACCGGGCCACAAAGACACGAGCAAGGGGCGCCATCGAAGACAAGCTAAAGAGCAGCTATAGGTGAAGTAGTCTCTAGACTATCATCGTATAGATGAGAGTCTTGTACCAAATATGAGTTGTAATTGGTTCTCACTTAGATTGTATTCAGCTATTAGGTCTTGTACTTTCGTTCAAAACCAAATAGGCCGAGGGACTACTGTTGGGGTAGCATGGAATGGTAGGCACCCCCACTAAAGTTTTAAATGGCCCAATTACATAGCTAAAAAGATTGTAATTAACGTTTAGAACTTGTTTACAGCCCTGGGTGGCTGTCTTGTAAATTCAAACCCTATGAAAGGGAATTAATAAAATGTCTCCTCCCACCTCTCTATAAAAGGGGAAGGGGGAGGAGGAAAGGGGGGAGAAAGGGAGACGTTGGATCTTTGCCATCCCCTCACTTACTTCCTAGACTCTTCGTCACATGATTTTTGTTGCCTAAGTCAAAAATATTCAAATTGCTTGCCTTGTTGTAGCCAACCCTGAAACTGAAATAGGACTATTTTATTCTTTCCACAAGCATACTTTGATCATATGCTATAAATATTGTATTTTTGAACATAAACTTGTAACACCCCCGGTGTTACGTTAGCCTAAACCCCGCCATGTCATCATCATCATTGCATGAGCATTCATAATTAGAGAACATTAATTCAAACAACCAAAATGAGTTTACAATTCTAGGGTGTTGGTTGTGCTCTTTTATATCGTATGTGCAAGTCATTAAATTCCACTCACAATTTTACTTTTATAAAAGCAACCAACTAAAACCAACTTTGATGTTTGCAAGTGCTTGGCTAACCCTGACTCACACCCTAACCGTGTTTTACAATTCAAATGATGCAAAAGAGAGAACCAAAGTTGAATTCGGAATCCGAATCCCAAACCCTAACCCTAGTGGAATTCGAATTTCATTTTCAATTTTGGTGAGCTAACCATAATTGATTTTCTAAATAAAAGTTGCTAACCAATGGTACCATTTCAAAGTATGAAGTTTGTACTTTGAAAGTATGCTATTGGTTGGGTTTGAAAAGTTCTACAATATCATTAATTAATTGCCCAAAAATCCAATTTGAAATTCTTCTTCAAAAGCTGAAATTCAAAAGCCTTTTATCCCTTTTCTAAATTTCATCTCAAAATATTCAAAATTTGGGAAAACTTCAAAAATACAGTTTGTGCATCTCTTGGAGCTCTACAACTTTGGTATACAAAGTTTTTTTTCAAATTTTTGAATAAAATTTTAAATAATTTCAAAAGTTCTTTAAATTGAAAAGTGTCCCCTTTTGAGTTTCAAACTCAATTTCAAAAATTATTCATTTTCATGAAAACTTTCTACATGAAAGTTGTAGATCTTGAGAAATGGAAAAACTTTTATTTTGGAGATTTTCATCTTTTATTCAAAATTTAAAAGTAATTTTGAAATCCCAAAACTAGAATTTGAGTTCATTTTCAAATTTGAAATGCAATTCAAAAATTATTTGGATTTGGACAAAACCTTCTTAATAAAAGTTGTAGAGCAATAAATTTTGTGCAATCTATATTTTGGAAGAACTTTGAGTGTAGTTCAAAATTTGGAAGTAATTTGAAAAGGGAAAAAGTGAGTTTTGACAACGTGCTTTCTGATGGTAGTAGGGGGGGCACCTCACCCGTGCCCATGCCGGGCGGCCAACAACGCCGCCGTGGCCGTTTCCGGCGTCTTCCGGTTTTCACGCGCCTCCAACCACCTCACCGGCGTCGCCAAGCCACCCGACCACCTGTCCGTCACCCTCCATGTCTATAAAAGCCACCGTCGGCGTCGTATTCTTCTTTTCCTCCTCCTTACGCCCGACGCCAAGCCGCCGTCGCTTCTCTGTCTAGTTAAGCCCTCCGTGCACTATTATCATCCAATTCCGCTTGCCAACGTCTCCGTAGCTCCTTGCGCACCGATTGCTCCATTACTCGTCTCTTGCCGTCGTCGCAATTGCTCTAGCTCATTGCTTCTTCCTCGCGGCGGCCCGTGAGCGCCACCTGCCGTGGCACCTCCACCTCGCCAACTCTGTCCGGTGAACTCCTTGCCGAGCCCCGGGCAAAGGCTCCAGCTCCACCCCGAGCCCCTGGTCGTCATCGACCCATCGGTTCGGTCTCTACCACGGGACGTGCGGAGACGTCGCCTCGCCGCCACGGAGCGCCGCCGCCGATCCGCATCACCCAGGCCAACTACCACCGCAGCTTCTCCGCTTCAACCACCCTGTCCTACCAAGTCCGGTGAGCTACTTCCATCTTCCTGCACTCCTAGCATGACTCATCGTGGCCTGCTGCGGCCGGGAACGCCCGCCGTCTGCCGCCGCACGCCGCGCCCGAGCCGCCATGGCCGCCACCATCCCATCTCCGATCACCGTTTGCCTTCATCCAATAGCTCGTTGTGCTCGGGAGGGAGAGAGGAGTCCGTTTGTGGAATCGTTTTCGGGAGGAGTCGTCGACGGCGAGTAGCGGGGAAGCCGATCGCCGCCGTTGTTCGTTCGGCCGGATGGAAAAGGAAGGAGAGGGAAAGGCGCCGACAGCCGGCCCCCCCTGTCAGTCGGCGAAGAGGGAAGGAGAAGGCAGGCGCGGGCCGCGCGCTGGAATGGGCCGCCGTTGGGCCATTTCGGCCGCACAGTGGTCTCGGGGGAGAAGTGAAATGCTTTTCTTTTTCTTTTTAATTTCCAAAACCTGATTTTCATCTTTTTGTTGTATTTTATTTTGGGCAACTAAAAATATGCAAAAATATGCACTGTGTTCCTTGAGTGAAGCTCTACACCAGAAAAATACTAACTTTGCTTTTCCAATAAAAATTAATTGTGCTTAAATTTGCTCTTTTAATTGATAAATGCAAATTCCATGAATTTTAATAATTAAAATATAAGTCCAAAATTTATGAAATTTGTTTTGTGTGCTAATCAGATGCTAATGATCTTAATTTTAAAGTTTTATCATATTTTGATTAATTTTTTGTATTATGCTTAATTAACCCTTTAATTAATTAATGTTTAATTAATTAATCATGTGGTTAATTAGGGTTTAATTAATCCCCAATTAGTAAGTTAATTAGCGGCTTTCAATGACTGTAAAAATGGTCAATGAATTAGTAATCACCCTTAATCACTGTTAGTGTTGCTTGATTTTGGGATTGAGTGATGCCCCCAGGTCATTAACCCTAATGACCTTCGGCATTTTATGTTGATTAGCGTATCGTTAGTCCGTCGTCGTCAACGCTAGTTATACCTTCTTAGTGCGAGGTTACCGTGAAGGAAAGTTGTACTCAAGAAAGGTTAACAATCGTTGCATCATTATCGCATGCTCCTTTTGTTACTTTGCCTTTGTAATCATGCATCTCAATCGTGTAGTTGATCCGACTCCCGTCTCGGAGGAAGGTTATCAGTGTAAGGAGGTTGGTCCTGATCTCAACAGTGCCATCACTGCTCCTAACTTCGTCAAGCCCCAAGGCAAGCCCCGGATGCATTCAAACCCGCCCTTGTATTTCGAAAGTTTTATGATTTTATGTTCCAGATATGATGCATTTGGTGTTAGGAGTTGTGTGATACCCTACTTTGATGCATTTACCGTACCTTGATATATTACCCTGTATACCTGTTTTGATTTCGAAATGCTTAGTACACGCTTAGCCTTGCTACTAGTGTAGGGTTTTGATAAACTGTTTTCAAAAGTGTGAGAACTATACTCCCTGAAGGGAATTTACGAAAACCTGATGTTGCTTGTCGTCTATCCTTGTTCCGACGGGGTCAAGGATACACCACAAGAACATGATGATGAGTAACTCGAGACGTCGGTGGAGTGACTTGCATCAGGAAGGGCTAGTGCCCTGGTGTAGTGTCGTCCACTTGTGTCGGTTAAGGACCGTCCGTTGTTTGGCCCTGGGATCATGAGGTTATTGGATAGTACTAGTCGCATGCTAATGGCGGTAAGCTCCCTTGTATGATCCATGCGAGAACGGACAACCGGCACGAGAAGTAGCGTGTACCCATACTACGGGTATACCCGTCGACGGTTGTGACCGACGGGCGTAGGAAGGTGGTGTCTTGTACTCTCGTGGCTAGGATCCGCTCGGTCCAAGAAATGCAAGCGTGAGTTGATGTATGTGAGATATTCGGTCCTGCATACATCGTGTGGCTAGAAAGCCCCAGCTGGGTATATAAAGCGATTCGAATCGTCGTGTGCTCCACGATATGGGAGCTGTGATCCGAGTCCCGGCATCGTAGTAATCATGGAAGTTGATGATGGAAAGTTTTGAATCCGGTACATGGTTGACAAGTGATTGATGTAGTAAAGTAAGGACTGGCTTAGTCTCTTTTTGCAAAGATGTCATTTGATCTTGTTAAAGCCTTACCTTGATTCCTTTTAGCCAGCATTCCTGAGTCTTCTTCCCAATTTTTGGTCGGGTAAGTCTTGCGGAGTACTTTTTGTACTCAGGGTTTGTTCGACCCCTGTTGCAGGTGAACCATGTGAACAAGTGTGCTACGGCCCTTGTTGCATGACGGTGATCGAGGAAGAGTCTGCTGAGTAATAGATTGTGTGGCCCGTGGACAGGGCGCTCTCGTTGTGTGATTGTAATAAGGTTACGTAATGATACTTCCGCTGTTTTGTAATAATGCTACTCGGTTTGTATAAGTTTTACAAAAAGTTTGTAAAGTAAGTATTGTAAGTCTTCCGCTACTCTGGTATTTTGTATGAAAACTGTTGTAATACTGGGATGTCTCTGTAAGTATCGATCCTGGAGGAAACGTGGTTTATCGGGGGTTCACCCGACGGAACATTCTAGGTTATATGGTACGCAAGTACGGCTGACAAAGGTCTTAAGGACAATGTCAGGTGCTTGTGGGCCATGTAATTTAGAAGGTTCTGCCACAAAACTGTCTATATTGTTTATGGTGTGGCAAAGTTTTTGGACTAACATGTAGGAAAAAAGTAATAATTAGAGTGCCTAAAAATCATGAGATAAGTTACATACTGACCATATTTTAGTTTTAGAAAACAGAAGTCAAGCCATAAATGGATAATAAGATTTAGCATGAAAGGGGAAAGAGGGTAAGTAACTAATACATTCATGGTTAGGACCTCCACTCCCAAATCTAGTGATACATTCAAGGACAAATCTAGGGTACTTATTTAGTATTAGAAATAATGATGTTCTATTGTATAAATTTTGATTAAATTTGGAATGTTTTGACCATATACTATGAAAAAATTACATTCTTAACTGGAGGAAATACAGGGAATATTAGTATTAAGAGAATATGCAACTTACACAGTAGTTGTTAATTCTAGTATGTTAAACAATGATATATTACAGGCCATCTCGATACACCTTGCAAAGGGTATGGGTGGATACCTCACTGTGCTTAGTTCATTAGACAACAAATAACACAGCTTATCCCCTTCATGTTTGGCAATGGCCCATATTTTATACCTCACTCCTCTAGTCAATCCGAAGACAAGGTTGGGTAGCCATTTCATCTTATGTCTCGTGGACAGTGAGAGACCCATGTACAAGCTTGACTGTCTCGTAAGAGACACAGATTTATACTTCGTCGAGTTCCGCCGCTGTCTGTTTCGGACCACCGAGGAGGAGGCCGCCCTGGTGCTTGAGCTTGAAGAGCAGCGGCGACAGTGTGACGGGAGGAGAAGATGGCGACAAGACACCACCAACATGAGCCTAGAGCCACAGGTTGGGGTACTTGATACCTTTTAATGGGTGAAAAAATGTCTAGCGGTGTTCCTGCTACCTACGGGCCGAGGTATGTAGCTACTTGCTGTCACTGCTCATCTAACGCTTGGTTTTGCATCCTGTTTCTGTGTTGGTTGGTTTGTTAGGTGATAATTAATTTAACGGTATTTGTATTGTGTACTGATTGTTATAGTGACAAGATTAAAGTTGAGGAATTCGGGCTATGAGGGACTTGCTCGCCAGCATGGCAATTTTCAAGATAACCCTGCCTCAAGCAGCAAAAGCATGCAGAGAGTTTGTAACAGTTCGTAGTATGCATGTGCGAGGCGTCGCAGCTAAGAAGCGTCTACAGGCTAATGAGGCCTCGGATGATACTAGGGTCAGAGCCCAAGTCTATCCCAAATGAGTTGTGGAAGAATATTATGAAGTGGACACAACTTGGACCTAAAGCGTTGGATGCCCATCTTATCGGTCGTGGAGACGAGTTGACTTATGAGTTGTCAGGATGGTGCGCCGACCACACGTTGGAAGCCCTACCGCTGACTAGGCTGGATAGTTTGGTCGGTGATCAAGGGGAGCTACGACTTGTGAACGGTGACATAGCAAGGATGGGTGACATCACTAAAGAAGAAATCGAACAACTCATCCAACAAATTTAGAGTCGCATTGCAGGGCCGGCTGGCCGCAATGCCCATCGTTCCCAAAAGGACCGTGCTAGTTCAAGCAAGGACAAAGATTCTCGTGGGTTGTAGTGGTAGCCCTGTTAATCCTATTTGCTACGTATTCATTCTGACGCTACGTATTCATTCTGACATGAGCTAGTGAGTGGAGTATCACTACAAAAGGACTACCCCTTTAGCAACGCATATATGCGTTGCTACAAACCCAAATAAGTGTTGGTGAGATCTATACCAACGCATCTTACATGCGTTGCTGAAAGTGGCGTTGCAAAGGTCTACTTGCAACACATGCATATGCGTTGGTAAGAGGGGTATCTAAGTGTTGCAAGCTAGCAACGAATATGCAGCAACATATATATGCGTTGCTGGTATAATATGCCACATACTTCTCAAGTTTGTTTTTATAATTGTATATATGCTACTTTTTATATTATAAATAGCAAGCTAAATTAATTGAATATCTAACATACAACGGTCACAAACACAAAACAAGATATCTATGGAACCCAAGATATTATTAAATAATTGATATTGATATTAAGTAAACGGTTCTGGAGATACAAGAAAATTTCATAATCTGTAATTATATACAATGATTCACTGACTATGAAGTTCAACAATAAAAATAAATATACACCGTTGTAACACCATTCCTAAAATGCTAATCTTGAGGGAAGTCTTATTCTTCATCCTTCAATCATCTGAGCATCCAAAATACTATATAATTGCCCTGTGTGAAAATAGATAGCTTCAGGAGGTTAGTAACAAATATATCCTTCACAAAAATTTATTGGAGAAGGAAAAATTATAGAACCGAGGTACATGACGTACCAAATTATAGGAGTACCAGTCAGGGCATCTCTAATCTGCTGCATGAGGCTGCTACAATAACTATCAAGTATGAGGCTGCTACAATAACTATCAAGTTTACCACAGTTCATGAATGAATTAGTAATTAACTAAGCAATTTTAGGGTGTACACATGTATATAAAAAATATAGAATGAGAAAAATTGTCACCGCTTCTTCTCAGCTACGGACAAGTAATTCTCTTTGCGGGCATTGATGTTTTCTTTTTCCTTTTATCCACCTGACCTGTCCACCTGATTGGATATAAGAAATAATTCTCAGAAATTTAATTTCAAAAACAGATATAGAATGTCGACAATAGAATAAGTCACATACCTGGAGTATTACTGCATACTTGTTAATTTAAGAACTGAAGAATTATAATCTTTAGTATAAAAGACAAAAGAATACTGTCAGCTCAGAACATGCTACAAATTAACACAGTATCCATATAATATAATAAATTTTGTCTCCATCTTCATAGATATTGATGACTATAAATATGATGATTACTCAGAATAAGATCTCCAATTCCGATTAGTTTTCTGTAGTGACCAAGATTTAGTCACCAAACATAAAAGGAACCGTACTCATCTAGGCATTCGAACGAACATTGACGGTGACCAAGATTTAGTCATCAACCGTAGAAGGAACATCTAGGGATTCGAACGAACATGGATTAATGGATCCAATTTTGATAGGCGCAGGAGAGCACGGGATGAGAAGGGGGTGAAATAAACGTACATGGATCTGTAGAGTAAGAGCAGCCGCCCTACCAGATCTGGGGACGACGATTGTGAAGACATGGCGCTGATTTGCTCCTCCTGCCATGCCGCCGTTTTGCCGAGAGTTTCAAGTCGCTGAAGGCCGCTGGAATTCTCCTGATCTCTTCCGGCCGGTGAACTGATCCGCCACTGCAAGGGGATCACATCTGCGCTGTTTATAGGGAAGCATGATTCCTGCAGCAGATGATACGGTTTAGATCTATCAGAAAATCAGGAGAAAAAAAACTGAAGACTAAGAAAACCCGTGGGTGGGTGGAGTCGTGGGGGAGGGAGGTCGAGGGGGCAGGCAGGCAGGCGGGTTAATAAGACTGCTGGGTAGTCGTAGTCGTACGCAGACCTACGGATACTTCTTCTGTTGCGATGGATGCGTTGGCAAATGGGGGTTTGGGTTGTAGTGATACTTAGATAGAGGTAGCATTTACAGTTTTACACATTTTTTCATTCATTGCTGATATACTTCACTACACCGGTGAAGCAAATAAACAGAAGTAACATGTCACAGTAGCCTTTCTTGTACTTGCTGCTTTTATCAATTGGTGTGCAATTCTATGTCAGTAGCAAGTGGTGATAGCGCTCTGTGCAAGTCCAGATGACCTAGTTTCTCAATTTTAATCCTCGAAGGCAAGTGCATCAGTGAAAAGTAAACTGAAAGCTGTTCAGAGAAATGCAACTAGGACATGTCCTGAAATGTGAGGATGGACTACTCTGAGATTCTTTTATTTGATTGACTCTTACTCCCTGCACTGTACTGTACATAAGCATTGGAGTATACTATGCACTAGTACATCCACCAGTTGCTCCCTGCTTGTGCTTGGTGATCACAAAAGTAGACATCCTAGATATCTGAATCTATCTGAATTGCAAATAACAGCTTCAGTGCCTAATGTCTGCTGTATGTGAAACAAACAAGAAAGGGTACCCATCAACAATGGCATACCACCACACTGGAGTAGCAAAAGGCCACAACCCACAAGTAAGAACTTAACTATGTTCTTCTTATCCCCCACCAAACACCAAACGAAATACAAGGACCAGCCACTACCGAGCAAACAAGCATCAAGCCATGGATCAACCTCTACCCCTGTCTCCGATCTCTTCTAATATCCTACTCCACCGAACCAGCAACCCCAGCAGCCCTTCTTCCTCCCCTTCCCCCTCCATCTTTGATTCATCGCAAAGTAACTCTAAGCACAGCATCAAACCAGATCCCTCTTCCTCTCCACGAGCAAGCAGGCAGCAATAGCTCAGGACCTCAGCCCTCAGGCCTTCTTCTCTCTTCCTGTTTTTTCTGCCCTCCTACGTCGGCAGCCACCAACAGCAGAGAAGGCAGGTCCTTTCTGAGCTCTTTCCTCCAACGCTAAGCACCAGCACCGGCATCGGCCCCTGTTCTGTTCCTCACCCTTGCAAGCATCATCACCCAGATCCAGACCCAGGCCACCACCATCACCAAAGCCTCATCCACTCCACAAGGGTTGGTTGTTGTGGAGGCGCTGGCTCTTGGAGTAGCAGCAGTCTAGCGGAGCACAAGCTAGATCTCGGGCAGAGATCGGGCGTGGTGTGTGTGGCGGACGCTAAGGAGCCCAAGAACCCCGTGAGGAGTTGGTGGGATCTCCCTAGGCAGCGAGCCGTCTCCTTAGCCTGCGCGTAGGATCTTGGGTGGAGGGGATGGCGGTGACGCGCGGGTCACGGGAGGCGACATGCCGGGGGCGGTGGACCGGGGCAAAAGAAGAACTGAAGAAGCCAAGGTTGGGGTTGAACTGAAGAAGCCAAGATTGGCGTCGATTTGTATGACTAGTTCTCTGGTTTAGGACTTGTGTGGTGTGTGTGTTATATTGGGTGATGATTTTGCCACTAGCCTGACAGCTGCTCTATTAATTGAATATATAAGAGTTGAAGAAGTGTTCTCGTGTAGTGGAAGAAGTGTTCTCATGTACTTTTGGATCAACAACACCACACCCATATATATATTGTCTGAATTGGCAGATATAATATAGCAAAAAGCAAACACAACCCAATATAATCATAACTTACATGCATGTAACCACTTTGGAAGCTCTAAAATTTTAATGACATCACATGAGTAACAGATAGCTGCTACAAATACTACTTCAGAAGCAGCATGATCATCAGGATCTATGAAACCAATCGGCTCCCTCATAATGTTATATTACCTCACGTCAGCTTTCACCTTCATCATGGCTTATATATAATAAAAAAAGTTGATTTATGAGTCATGGGACATCCTTTCCTTTGATGCCAAAATAAGCTAAGCCATTTCAGCTTATTTAGCACCTTAGTATAAGGTTTCATTATACTACTCATGACACAAAGGCCAGCTTATACAAACTATGGGGCTACCGGGCTCCTAAACATGCCTTTACAGAATTGTAATTTGATACGACATACTAGTTGGGAACAGCGGCTACAATACTGACCCAACAGTAATAGGACTACCTGAAATGAGTGACCAGGCAACACTTACTTCCAATGCACAGAACCCAATGTCAATCTCTCGGTAGCTCAGACCTGCGCTTAAAGGTGTAAAAACCTCCTCTTTTTCCACGACATCATTATCCACTTTCCATGCCTTGAAAGAAACTTTAATCTCTCCACAAATTTCAACAGAAACAACACACCTTGAAAGCTTAATGCTGCCGTCATCATCAACAATCCCTTTGTCACCTCTAGAGTCAAATAGGAAAGTTTTCTCATGATCAATATCAGCTGCATTCTTATCATGGTCAATATTCTTGCGGCGAATACCAAAAGCGGAAAATTCATAGTGAAAACCATCTGGCCATGACCCATGAATGACTCGCACAAAAAATGTAGCCTCTACAGAGGAAACAAGATGTCCAAGTGTAAACTCTAGTGTACTTAGCTTGCTAGTGTAAGAACAATGAAACAGGCGTGAATGCGTTGACAGGCACAACAAAGGCACAGCTAGGTAGCTGAAGTCTTTATCCTCTGATTGAGTAGTGCCTTTCACTTTAAGGTCAACCTCAATGGTCACAGGATGCGGACTTGACACAAAAACAGCTCGGGTTGGACCAACCAATACTAAATTATGATCCTGCATGCATGAGAAACATATAAGTGAATCATAGGGAAACAGCAGCAGAAAGGGAGGTAAACAACATTGAGCAGCATATAATCAATACAAAATAGTATAATGAACAGAAACTGCATAGCATAAACAATGCAGTATGCATAACAGAAAAATGGGGAAAGAGTACTAGCCCAGCGCATTAGGGACGAAAAGAATCTTATATTTGTTGTGTCCAAAGAATAAATGTGCCTAATTTTGATTATTTTTCTACCAATGCCTTTATTGAAGAAAGAACACGAAACATGTTTTGGCCAAAATTTAAGAGGGAAACTCCAGAAACTATAGATCATCATTATCCTGACGCTAGTGGACTAAAGATGTCTAACAAGTACTAATGCATAATGGGAAATATATAAAGTGTGTGATTCCTAAGGACCCAGAGTCTGAATAAAACGACAAATTTTGCAGGTAGTCTTCGCTAGCACCCCTCCCCAAAATGCTTAACAGTGTGCATCTGTCCCCTTATCCAGTTAAACAGGCGCAAGCAGAAACATCATCAGTCCAAGTGTTGAATAGTTGAGTCATCCAACACATGAGCGCTAGTTTGATTAAGACTGAGTAAGTAGTTGAGCCTGACTACCTGTACTGTGCTAAGTAATGGTTATTTCTCTGTGACAAAAAAAGACATATGAATGTTTTTGTTATGATATGCATTCACGTCAACTATTTCAAAAGGATGAGAAGTCCTCCTAAACGATTCAAGCCCTTGCTGCAGAGAGAAGCTATCAGGGTGTGAAGTCAACATGCATGGCAATTAACTCTGCACATGCCTACATATATGACAATAGCTGTGTTGGCAGCGCTATAAGAGAAAAAACAAACCAATGAATGAATGATAATAAGAAATGTCCCAAACCTCTTCGGTGAGGGTTTGGCAGGACTCCCTTGTGCGGTTGAAAATAATATTTTGATTACGGTCAATGATGTCACGTATGGCAACGAAACCAAACACATCAATTGGCCACTTTAAACCACCACTTGTGGATGCAACCTTGGCTGAAAAGACCTGAAGAGTATCGTGCGCGGACGCGTCGAGGTCTGGCGCAGGCTTATAAGTGAAGCGCATGGCGGGAATCCTCGCTGCACATATACAGTGGCATATATCAAATAATTGAATTAGTTGAGATACATCCTAGTTATTTCCTATAGTAATAGCTAGATGGAGAAGAGAAGATTAGACTCACTTGTGTCCTCAAATGATCCATAGGAGCGGGACCATATGGCATTCCAGTCATCACGATACTTGCCGGCCGCCCAGGCTAGATAGTCCCCACCAGTCTCTTCTTGATGTGCTTTGTCCCGCGCCTCATGCTCCTCATCCATCTTCTTATGCAATTCCTTGATCCTCAACCGCCGCTCCTTCACGGTTTCCTTTCTCTCCGGTTTAGGCTGGGCCAACGAGTCTTGCACTGCCTCCCACTCCTCCTTGGTCAAACCGAGAGGGTCCACAAGATCGCGTCCCAAGGCCTCCAGTTCATCGCGTCCCAAGGCCTCCAGTTCAGGAGGATAAAATATGTTCTCCTTGGGCTCAGCTTCATCCACTTGGACCACTTCCATTGTATGGTACAGGCACACAGCAACCAACTCACAGATTGCCCTCGCCACCAACGCGGACTCAACCCCTGAGTTTCAGCAGGAACCCTAGATCTGACCTCTGGCGGGTGCGTTGCGTGGCTCTTTTGATGAATTTTGGGAGAGTGGCCCGAGTCTCTATTTGTTTATTTATATTTGGGTGCTCGAAGTAACAAAGTTTCGAATCCACCCAGCTCCCTCTCCGTTTGGCACATCGGAACCCTGATTCTACCCGGAACACTGTCGGATCCATGCCAAACCCGTAGTTCCCGAATCGATTCTACCACAGAACGGCTGGAACGATTCGCTCGTTTTGCCTACGAAAGAGAAACAGCCAAGACCCAATTTCGCAACAGAATCACTACCTCCGCTCATGCCTGTGTCGAACTCACCTTGAACTTACCTGTATTTGCCACTGGCATCACCACAGGATCCACCTCCACCCAACGTCCCTAAGCACCTGATTTGCTTCGCATTTCTTATGGATGGGAGCGAGGAAGTAGCAGGAAGTGGACGCTCGATTGTGCTCGTTTCTAGTGTTTTTTTTTTTTTTGATAAAGAGACCATGTATTCTTGAGGATGAAGAAGACAAGGCACGAGTTGTTGGGTCATCTTGGGCCATGAAAGAAAATAGTCCTACTTGGGCCAAATAAAAACAAAAAGAAAAGACAAAGCCCGCGTTTTCAAATGGAAGCGATGCACGCCATGTGCTCAATGGTTTGTCTCTGTGAAATAACCTGGTGATTCAACAAGACAACGAAATAAGCATGCCCAGGTCTCTGTTGAGATAAGAATGGCCCGGTGCAAAACTGTAGATTATATGCGCTCAAATGCAATCTTCTATTCCTGATTTTCACCTTCTGTTTGAAAACTTTCAGTAGCTCTAGCATTTGGAACAAAGTGATGGTATTGCTATGCAAGTCAACTTGATGAACCAGTTAGGAAACGTGAATTGCTAACATTGTAGAAATTCAACACGGCCATCAAACATTAATCTTCAACTTTAGTACACTAGAGAAATACAAATGCTTCTAATGTTAAAAGGACAATTTAAAACCATTAAAACGGTGGATCGATGCATAATGTTTCTTTGCTGTAGAGAACATATTCAACTTTTTTTGTCGCTTATAATCAACTTAAATTACATATTTCAAAAGGAATCATTTAACTCTGTTAAAGCAACTCCAAGAGACTATGTAAAATTAGTTTCCAAACTATACTTCAACACACATTAATTGAGATGAATACATGGACATCCAAACAAAGCTGATATGAAAAGGAAAAAAAAAAAGTCATGCAGACCCCGGGCAGGTCGAGATGACCCAGTATTAGCATCTTTTGGTTCCAAAAAAGAAAGGAAGATTCATCAGCATCTTTGGTTAGAGCTGCTTTGCCAGAAAAAAGAAATTGTTAATAATGTTTTCAGTAGACCTGATGGGCAGAATCATGTTTGGTTGGGATTAAGTAGACCTGATCCATATAATAGTACTGCATTGCTCAACGTTGGGCTGCCGGGCAGCTACCCCGATTTGGCATGCGTGTGTCGTCTCTCATCAACTCTGGCCGGCGGTGCAGCTGACGTGATGCTGAGATAGCGAGATTCGCCTCACCAATAATCCATTCATTCATTCAAGTCATAGTGGTAGTACCCTGGGTGAGCTCAGTCGTGTTGGGATTCACATTGCCCTCGTACGACGTCACTGCACTGCGTGCATTCCTGGATGCCATGGTCCTGAACCATATCATCGCACTCAGTACTGTATCATCATCATCATCTTGTGAATCTCCCCCCTCTGAAACTGAAACCGAGTGCTTTTCTGACGCACACTGGCCCGTGGTCGCACCAATTCCAAATCCATGCATGATTGAAGCAAGTCCAGGGATCAATGGAGAGAGCCTGACGACAAACCAAGGTGCTGCCGCGTGGCCGACGGCGTCCGGGCGTCGGTGGTGGACACTAGACACGGTGGGGGCTGCCTGCCGCTCCTCCGGCCGGTCCTCCTGGCAATGAATCGAAGCCTGGGCACGGTGGTGGCGCCGTGCGCAGGTGCGCGATCGCCCTCGTCTCGTGCATGCAGATGCAGCAGGCCTGGCCAACCGCTCTCCTTTTTAGCAGAGGAGTAGGAGTAGGTGTCCCCGGCCCGGCCCCTGCCGGCGCGCGCGGCGTGGCGCCTCATTCTCTCTCTGACGCCGTCGTCTCGTCGCCTGGCGCTTGTCATCTTCCTCCTGTCCGTTGCACTCGCGCGCATCCTTCCTTCGTTTGGCCCGCCTCCACCATGACGAGTTGACGACCCTCGAGAGACGATGCGATCCGACGCCAACGCGGCGCGAGGTCGATCGTCCTGGTCCTCTCGCTTTCGTTCCTCCTCCGCTTTTCTCCCTCCGCGGCGGATGGACGCGCTTGCATCGCATGCTTGCCTTTCGTTCGTCAATGCCGCGACCGCGCTCGGGGTGGTTTGGTTAGTGTCGGGCCTTTTTGCTTTTGCATTAGAGATATTTATTGACGTCGTCCAGTCTAGGAAAAGCCAAGCTTATAGTATTACTACTGCACTGCATTATGCATTATTAATAACCTCGAGGGCATGCATGGAAGCTATTGTGAAGCGCCTCAGGGGCCGCTATACTGCTCGATGATTAGCACTGATGAACTCAACTTCTTCTTTGATCCCTGTCTTCTGATTGCGCCTGAAAAGGGACAGTCTATTCCGATACCAAAGCTTGGCTCGCCAGCTTGGAAAGCGGGTCTTGGTATTTTTATGGTTCATTCAGAAACGCGGACAACTAACCTTGTTGTTGCATTCAAAAGAAATGCAGACAACGAGGTTGAAACTTGAAATAACGAAACTTCGGTGAACGACTGACAGACTGAACTTTTGAAGCCTGGCTTTCTTTAACTCTGAATGAATGAATGTGTCTGAAAAGGAGGCAGTGTCCTACTCGGGTTTCGTTTCAGACGGAGCCTTTGGGGTTTCTGGGATTGACGCCGCAGGCAACGAACCTTCGGCCGAAAGGAATGCAGACAACGAGGTTGCAGTGAACCTTTCTGTAAACTGTCTCTCCTGACACCGGATGCTCCAGGAAAGACGAGGCACGATGGGGAGAAAAAGGCTCGCGTGACCGGACCGCGCCGTGGCACCTACTCCTACTCCTACTCCTACCGGCCAATCCATTATCCATGCAAAGGTTTGGAGAGGATCGGATGGGAGGGAGATCGGAACACGGCAATGCCATCGGCAAGCTTTGCGTCTGCGTGCTTCGGGAGCAACCAACCGGGGTGCCGGTGGGTGCGGTCAACGTCGTGAAAATCTGATCTACTCTAGGAAACTAAAAACCGATCGAGTCACGGGACTTTGGTGAACGGTGACGATCGGACGAGATGGTTTTCAGTTACACAAGAAAGAAACAGCGAGTGCTGCTGGTTGAACCTGTCAGATCAGAAGCCAGGATCCTTCGGCATCAGCAGGATCACCAGTGAGTCAGCCAGTGCCCGCGTCAGGCGCGAACCACCTGCCTGCCTGCCTACAGAGTAACAGAAACGACGACGACGGCGTCGAGGCGAGGGAGGATCGAGCTCGTCACCTGGTAGGTCCGCCGCGCCGACGACGGCGACAGATACAGAAGCAACTTTTCAGCTCGTGACGTACGGACGTGATCTGCCTACGTAACCTTGGCCTGCACAAGGCAGCAGCGGCCCGTGACCGGAGAAAAGGCCGGCAGGCACCGGCACTGGCAGTACAGGGATCCGCGCGCGAGTCAGCGAGCCATGGATGATGATGGGGTGGGTGGACTCTGGTGCTCGAATGGATCGTGGGGTGGTTGCAGTTGTGGGCTCGGTCGATCGCCCCTTGCAAAGGAGCACGGCAAGTGCCGGGGCACTGCAATGCAACTGCGGTGGCACTGGCACTGGCACGAAGCGCTGCCCCCAGGACCTCTTTTCCTTCTCTTTCTCCCGAACCCGAAATGTGTATCATGTGGCGTATCGAGTCCTCAGGTGTCTAGCTAGCGCTTGTAAATTCATCAATGGCAGTTGGATTTGGATGAAGCTACAGCACAATTCATGGCGTATCGAGTCCTGCTTCTGTTTTATAAATGTTGTATTGTAGTTTTAATTTTGTCCTAAATGAAAAATTCATGCCTTACATCATAAATGTTTATGCTTTAACAACACATGAACTATGGTTGTAAAATCATTTAAATCTAAATCTTATTATATTAATCGTTATGAAATTTAAAAGTAACGATCAATGATACAAAGATTTGACTCCGCAAAAAACTAAAACATACTCTCTTCGTCGGATGGGGTATTATTACTTTCCACCCTGCTAATTGTCAACACCAGTCGGATGGGGTATTATTATTTTTCCACCCTACTAATTATCAACACCATTTGTTCTTTAATTAAAGAACACCTTATTTGTTATTGTGTCGTCCTGAAAATCTCATCGCACACATATCACCATTAAGCCATAAGATTACACACCTTGATGCCTCCCTCCTCTCATCATCATATTCACCCTCTACGATCATACCTAAAATGTGAGTCGGTTGGGTTCGTCCCACTTCATGCGGTGCACATGGACGAGCATATTAGTGGAACGTAGGCGTGGCTCAGGTGGATGAGCTCGCGACAAACATGTAGCCGGGAGTTTGACTAAAAGGACAAAGACGACTGGGTTACCTATGGAAGCAGAGCTCAACAATCAAATCGGGCACCCATAGAAAGTCTCTTCTCAATTCCTTCCTCCAAGAATTTCTCTACTATCAATCGAATTCAATTTTAGTGCACTAGAGCATGAACTCTTACTTGCAATCGTCAGAATTTGAGATTTTGTTAATACCTCATGGTGCTCTGCCATAGCATGGCATGGCATGCAACAGCCCTAGGGGTGAAGGCCACCGGCTCATAAGCATATCAAAGGGCATGGGCGAGGAACTCAGTGACGGTTGCATGCAAGGAGTATGCCAATGGGTTTGGAGAGGTATTGCAGGGTATGCGGCTAATCTAGGAAGCATGGTCAAGGTTTATCCATGGAAAGTGGGAAACTTGCGTGGGAGAAGCATGAAAGAGAGGAGTTTTAGAGAGCCTAAACGAGATAATTGTTCTCTTTGTGCCACATACACACACGGCTTAGTGTCAAGTGCTATTGTGTTGCTCGGTCCTAATGTGTTAGCGGCAGGGGAGCCCGAGCAACGATCTAGGGTAGCCGGGCCTTGGCTCTACCTCTGAATATCTTTAATAAGCTAAATAAAAAATCAAGGAATTATTCCGTCTCTCTTTAACTAAACACGAGAAGGAATGACCTTTTCCAAAAAAAAAAAACAAACTATATCTCTGGTCCAAATGCATGCTAAATGGATGAGCAGCTCGATCCAACACACGTACAATACAATGTCCTCGAACACGTGCAGCCAAACGTCCAAAACTTTGTCCGCTATTGCCCTGTATTTTTTTTCCACCCCGAGATTTGTAGCGTGACGACGTATGATGTATCAGCAGCCGGCCGGTAATAGTATAGAAACATAGAATACACCAAGATACCAGCGAGAGCTAGGTACGCATGGGTACAAGAAACGACAGTACGTACGTACCAGTGTATACCACAAGAAAGCAAAGCAAGCGGATCTCAGTTGCGCCAGCCGACGCCGACGCCGACGCGCGGGCGTACACGCGCACGCCATACAATACAAGGTGAATACGCCCCGGAAAAACCCCCAGCGGACAGCGCTTCCCGTGTGGTGTGTGTGTCGTGTGTGTGTAACCACCGCTGCTCTGCTCCGCCCGCAGCCGAAGCAAAAGCAAAGCCGCCGTCCCCGTCGCGTGATATATTACGACGCGCGCGCGCGCGGCCTCGGCCTCGGCCTCGCGGGAAAAGCTAGCTAGCCACGCTCTGGGGTCTGGGCGGCGCGCGCGAGAGAGCACAGCGAGCAAGCAAGCACGCACGCGACGCGACGCGAGCTCGAACGCCGGCCTCCGTTTGGGACGGAGCTGCTGCGCCTTCACCTGCCCGTCGGTGGGTCGATCGCCGGGGAGGTCGGCCTGTAGCTGCCTGCCTGTGGCGGACATGCCCGAGGACGGCGCGCCGATGCACGTGCTGCGCCGCGTCCTCGACAGCCTGCAGTGCCTGCACCCGCGACGGCGGCGGCGGCACGGCGGCGCGGGGCCGCCCAAGCCGGCGCGCGTCGCCGTGCGGCGGTTCGGCAGCAGCAAGGCCGCGCCGTGCGGCGGCGCCGACGGCGCTGGCGGTGAAAGTGGCGGTGGAGGAAGGCGGGAGGTGACGATCCGCGTGGCGACGTTCAACGCGGCCATGTTCTCCATGGCGCCCGCGGTGTCCGGCGAGGGGACACCGGCAGCGGCGGCGGCGGCGGGGGGCGGAGCGAGGAGCCGGGCTCCCCGGCAGCCCTGGCGGCGCTGCGCCGCGGCGGCCGCCCAAGGGCATCCTGAAGGCGCAGGCGGCGGCGAGCCTGACGCGGTCGCCGAGCAAGGCGCGCGTGTCCATCAACCTCCAGGACAACGAGATCTCCCTGGAGCGGACCCGGCTATGGCGCGGCGGCGGCGGCGGCGGCGGGAACATCAAGAGGCAGCAGCAGCAGCACGCGGCGGCCGGGGACGCGTCGGCGTCGGTGCCGGGCCCGCGGCCTCGGCGGCGGAGCGTGGAGGAGGTGCTGCGCGAGGCCGGCGCCGACATCATCGGGCTGCAGAACGTGCGCGCCGAGGAGGAGCGCGGGATGCGGCCGCTGTCGGAGCTGGCGGAGGGGCTGGGCATGCGCTACGTGTTCGCGGAGAGCTGGGCGCCCGAGTACGGCAACGCCGTGCTCTCCCGCTGGCCCATCAAGCGCTGGAAGGCGCACCGCGTCGCCGACCAATCCGACTTCCGGTCAGTCCCCCCCCCCCCTCCCCCCCATTATCATCGTCATCACTGCCTACCAACCATTCCTGCATGCGCTTCGAGCCGAACAACAGAGTTCGTTCATTCAGTTCGCCACGCCACGCTAATGAATTCCATTTACGCCACACAACAAACATCTTGTATTTTTGTTGTAACAGAACAGTAGCAACTTTGCCCGCACGCATGCATTAGCATTACAGCGTTCGTTGAATCTCTCGTACGGATAGAGCACAGCATCAACATGGGATTCAGAGCCGGGGCATCAGTGTCCTGTCCTGTCACAGCCTGAATCTTCTTCTGTTCGCTGTAACAGTTAACACTAGCACCCGTACCACTTTGCCCGACCGCTCCCCGTGACACATCACATGCCAGAGCCAGCGCGGGGAGCATCCAATCCGGGCCCACCCTGCCAGTGTCTCTCGAACCCGATCGCTGCCTGCCGCCAGTCTGATACTCAAGAGGAATGGCGGCAGCTGTGATTGATCAGCGTCAGCCATACTACTGTACTCTTTTTTTCTTTTTTCGTTTACATTTCTATAAAATGCTCCCACAGTCATAAAAGTAATACATCGGAGAGTCAATTTTTTGATAAATTGTTTAAAAATATGATGTTGATTGGCAGCTGCTCGCGTTTTAGTTCAAAAGGTCACGGGGTGGATTGTTTGGTGAGTGGTGGCACATGCAATTCACCTCTTCTTCAACAGTTTAACCATGAAACAGCAGTCAACATCACGACTCGGTCCGAATTTTGTGTCGAAGCGTCCAAATAAAGCAGGACTCATGCATGCATGTCACCCCTAGACAGTAGCAGCTTTACCTGCCTGGCGATTAGTAAAGTGTATAATGGAGAACAGTCTGGGATGGGATTAGGAAGAGCTAGCGTTACGCGCTCGCTCCAGACAAGCGGCAAGATGCTTAGGGAGTAAGTATGTATGTCGGAATGGCGAATAACATGCTTAATTCAGCTGCTACCGGGCGGTGCTACGAGAAGAAGAAAAAGAAAGGATTAGTTGAGCTGCTCCACTGTCACAACTCGCGCGCAGTCGATCAGAAACCGCCAATAAGCCTTTGCGTTGCCATTGCGGCCCCGTATGTACGTGATCCAAAGCCAAATATAATGCGCTTCGTCCCGGCCGTGTGTCCGGTGTCCCCGTCCCGTCCCCACAGCTTTCTTTATTACAGTACCAATCCTAGCTTTAGCCCTGGAGTAGGAATAGTTGTAGCCATGGGCAATTGGGCATGGCCATGCATGCTTCGCTGGTTTCAGTGAAAAGGATTAGACAGACGCCGTCCCACCGGCGCAGAAGGTTAGGTGTGCTCACTACTCACTCTCACTGGCTGCTGCTACGGCGACTAAACTGAAATAATGCAGGGAAGTCAAGAGAGGTAGCTAGGAGAGGAGACATCAAGGGCCTGTGTGGGTCATTTTGCCATGGACGACTAAAAGTTTAGCCCCGCCGTCCCGGCCGTGCGCGCGATGATCTCTGCCTGCTGCTGCCGCCGCCGAGTGGTCGCCGTCAGGGAGGGAACTGGTTACTGGTAGCTGGGCAGGGGCTTTCAGGGCGAGACAACTTCCTGGGCAAGCGCCTCTGGATAGATAGGAACCGTGCCCAGAGGAGCCAGCAGCAGACGTTATTGCAGTGCAGCTCCAGCACGCTTGTTTTTTTTCTTTTTTTTTTCCAAGTTATAAATGCGCACAGTGCATGGGATGCTCTTCTTTTTTCCTGATCCGTGCTAGTTAGCTGTCCAATTTCCAGTATACAGTTCTTCAAGAATTTATATATCAATGATTTTCCCCTAAACCCTCAAATTAGATTGTGTGACATTATTACGCGTTAGCTTCCTGTCATGAAGATTCGTTTCCAAGCCACTCGAGCTAGCTGCACAATTTATGGTCACAGGAAACTGTCACATGTCAGAGGCCGTGTGCAAGCAGCTGATCGAGCTCCAACGAAGGAAGAAGCGCGCAATATCCTGAGAGCGACACGGCGATCGTTCCCTCGCTGTCCACGCATAAATGACCTGCCCCCGAGACGTGATCGCGATCGTTCCTTGTCCTCGCTGCATGCTTTCGAGCGATCGATTGCATTGGTAGCTCAGTTTCATGAAAGCAGCAGCGCGATCGTATGATTCGTATCGTATCGATGGGTCCGGCTGATCGCTGAGCTGAGCAGGATCGATGACGCATCCATGTGTGTTGTGTGGTGATTGTTGCAGGAACGTGCTGCGCGCCACCATCGAGGTGCCGGACGCCGGCGAGGTGAACTTCCACTGCACGCACCTGGACCACCTGGACGAAGGGTGGAGGATGAAGCAGGTGGACGCCATCATCCGCTCCGGCGACGGCCCGCACATCCTCGCCGGCGGCCTCAACGCGCTCGACGGCACCGACTACTCCGCCGACCGATGGGCCGACATCGTCAAGGTTAGGCCACCACATGATCGATTCATGTGTTCTGCTGTGCTAGACACTCGACAGCTATGTGTCCACGAGGGATTCTGACCTTTGGACACGTCTGTATGTTCTGCAGTACTACGAGGAGATCGGCAAGCCGACGCCCAAGGTGGAGGTGATGCAGTACCTCAAGGCGAAGCAGTACGTCGACGCCAAGGACTTCGCCGGAGAATGCGAGGCGGTGGTGGTGGTGGCC
Source organism: Chrysopogon serrulatus (assembly GCA_015844335.1). Classification (NCBI taxonomy): domain Eukaryota; kingdom Viridiplantae; phylum Streptophyta; class Magnoliopsida; order Poales; family Poaceae; genus Chrysopogon; species Chrysopogon serrulatus. Next base: position 23,169 of record JADLZL010004627.1, on the reverse strand, counting down.
AAAGGACAAGGTACATGTCATGTACACTCATGTCCCACAAATTCTCAGATATATATACAATCTCAGTTCAGTCAGTTAGTTACTCGTCAGCGAACGAAGTGCTGGGGCTTGCTTTCAGTTCAATTCAGTCAGTTTCACTTGCTAGCTGCTTGCTATCTGAAAAAGCACTGACTGAACATTGCTGCATTGCCATCGATGGAAACTTCAGATGTGCAGGGGACGTGCAAGTACGGCACGAGGGTGGACTACATCCTGGCGTCGCCCAACTGCCCCTACAAGTTCATTCCTGGATCATACACGGTCATCTCCTCCAAAGGCACATCGGATCATCACATCGTTCGGGTCGACGTCGCCATACCTCAGATGAGAGAGCCCGATGCGGAGACCACCGCGAACGGGAAACGCAGAGTAGTCAAGATGAACAAGAAGAGCTCCAGAAAGGGGATATGGGGAGCTAAATGAAACATAGTTTTTTGGTTTCCAAAGTTCCTTTTGATCACATTCTTTCTTTTTCTTTGGGGGTGATGTGGGTTGCTTGGAATTGTGTATATGGGTGTGGCTGGAGTGAGACTGAAGAAGCCTGCTTTTGCAGTGGATTCCTGATGCGATGTAACACAGAAGTGGAAGCAACGTATTTTGGCCGGGTTTCACTTCAGTTATTGGTTACCGTCTTGCGTATGCTCTACCCTCAGAGTGACTTCGGCTGGACGTTCTCTGTGGTTGAAGGCATTGCACATTGCACCACACCTGGTTGCCGGAAATACTAGTGCTTGAATTGGAAGGAGTAATTTATACGCATGGCTTCAACTTCATAGAAAAATGATTCGTAGTTTTCTTATCTTAAGAAAAAAAAAACTTATTTCTCAAGATATATCCAAAAAGGAATGTACCAACCATGATAAAATGGAACAGATTTTACCCCCATCGCGACGGCAGAAACAGTTCTTTCGGTTCACAATCGTATCGAGGGGAACATGTCCAAGCCGAGCAGGGCCTAAGCTTGTTTCCCAGATCTGTCAGCATTCTCACAAGGCCTCCAAATACCTGCTGGCAAGAGTCCATTCGGTTTCTTGTTTCCATTCTCGACAGCTCAGATATCTAAATGAATCGAGAAAACCCTACCCCATTCGCCGGTCTGATACTGACAACAACTTACTAATACAGTACACTGTACGAGCTGATGGACACACGCTACAGCCAACAGTACCATAATAATATATAACTACCACTAACACTCTAACAGGCCCAGATTCTTCATGTTGATACCACAACCAACCCTGAACCACAAACGACCGAACAAGGAACATGCATGGCCGGGCCACTGGCCCCAAACCGAAGGGTGCACACCACCTACATCGCCAAATAACATGCACCGCTGGTTTCATTTGAGACTGACCTTATGCAAACATTTGAGGCTGACCTTATGCAAAGGTAAGTCACAGATCTGGACAGATTTCAAACATCTACCTCGAATTATAAGTGACAGATCTGGACAGATTTCAAGCACCTAACTCGAATTACTAGATCATTCAAGCCAAACCATAGCTCAGCATTAAAGAGGCAAGCAGGTAGACATAAACATCCACAATAATATTATGATGGATCAAGTAAGCATACAAGGTACAACCCTCAAGTTTGTTTCTACTCTGAAAAGTTTATCTAGTCCATCAAAATTCACCAGCTGCTTGAGTGCATCAAATAAACATCCACATAAATGGTTTAAAGAAATCAGGAAGGCTGCATTTCCTTACACAGAAAGGAGCTCCATCAGTTTGTATTATTTCGGTAGGAAGAAATTAGAAAACTAATACAGGGCAACATGGCTGGCACATTATGCAGAAGCTGCCAACAGCTCCCTTTCAGCTCTCTCGCGGATCCTCCTCTCCAACTCAGGCCTGAAGTGCCTGATAAGTCCCTGCACAGGCCATGCTGCAGCATCCCCAAGGGCACAGATAGTATGCCCTTCAATTTGCTTCGTGACCTCCTGAAGCATGTCAATTTCCTCTAGCTTCGCGTTACCAACCTTGAGCCTCTCCATGATCATCCAGAGCCAGGGTGTGCCCTCTCGGCAAGGTGTGCACTGCCCACAACTCTCATGCTTGTAGAAGTAGGACAGCCTAGCAATCGCATCAACAACATCCGTAGATTTGTCCATCACGATAACAGCTGCGGTACCCAATCCAGACTGCACAGCCTTCAGTGCATCATAGTCCATCAGCACATCATCGCATATGTGCTTTGGTAAAAGGGGAACAGATGAACCACCAGGAATTACTGCAAGCAGGTTGTCCCATCCTCCTCTCACACCTCCACAGTGCCTCTCGAGCAACTCCTTCAGAGGAATGCTCATTTCCTCTTCCACGGTGCAAGGTTTATTCACATGCCCTGAGATACAGAAGAGTTTGGTTCCAGAGTTGTTCTTGCGTCCAAAGCTTGCAAACCATTCTGGACCACGCCTAAGAATTGTTGGGGATACCGCCACAGTTTCGACATTAGTCACAGTTGTGGGGCAGCCATAAAGCCCAGCATTGGCTGGGAAAGGTGGCTTCAGCCTAGGCTTGCCCTGTTTCCCTTCAAGGCTCTCTAGTAGGGCAGTCTCTTCACCACAGATGTATGCACCAGCACCAAAATGAATATGCACATCGAAATCATAGCCAGATCCACAAGCATTCTTACCAAGAAGTCCAGCTGCATATGCTTCCTGCCGAGCTTTCTCAAGGTTGAGGCGGCTCATTCACGTATTCACCTCTAATGTAGATGTAAGCAGCTGATGCCCTCATTCCAACTCCAGCAATAAGGCATCCTTCCAGAAGCTTGTGGGGGTCATGGCGCATGATTTCTCTATCTTTGCAGGTTCCAGGCTCACTCTCATCAGCATTAACAACAAGATATGAAGGGCGCCCATCTGAAACCTTGGGCATAAAGGACCATTTGAGACCAGAGGGAAAACCTGCACCTCCACGACCCCGAAGACCTGATTTCTTCATTTCATTAACTATCCAGTCTGCCCCCCCTTAATCACCAAATCCTTGGTCCTATACCAGTCACCTCTCTTCATTGCGCCTTTCAGAAAAGGGTCATGCAGACCATAGAGGTTGGTGAAAATGCGATCCTCATCTTTGAGGTTACCAAAGTGAGTCTTCTCTGGAGGGGGTGGGGGAGGTGGAGGCTGTGGTGTGCTTGATGTAGTGGCAGCCTGGGTGCTAAATGATCTGCTAGCAGGACAAAGGACAGCACCATTGAGAGAACGAGCAGCCTGTGCCCTTGATAAAGAATGGAAGTACTCAGTTGCAGCCTGAAAAGAAAACTAAAAGTGAGGGTATGCCAATGAATCATAATACTCTGGGAAATAACATGCTGCTAGAAAAAAAGTGCTTCTACACACTCTTCACAGATTAACATATTTATAATTAGTTTACTGCAGTGACTGTCCGAAGCAAAAGGTGGAAAGGAAAGATTCTTTCCCAAGTGATTAATCGGTCTTGATATTTGATAAAATGGGATTCAAATACCATGATCAAGATGTGGCAATGAAATCATAATTGTGATACTGTTGCCTCCAGATTATTAAGCAGCATGAGTAAATTGAAAGAGAAAAGGAGGGAGGGAGGGGGAGGCAGTGACTAAAGAAGGACACCGCAGCCAAGAAATTTACAGTTTTCTATAAGGGCTGGCTATAGCAGTAAAATTACTGAACAAACAAAGATAAGCACTGTACATGAATTGGGAGAAATCAGTAAAATTCTTGGTATGATTTCACGATCTCAGGTCAGTTCCTAGTTCCATACAAGAAATGAAGGTGTAAACATGTCACGGCATATCTAAAAAAGTTCATATACTTAAAGTTGCATATCAGCCTAACAGGTGAAAACGAAGGTCTGACAACCATTTCAACAATATTTAAAATCTAATCCACAAATACAAAACTCAACTGCACAGTCGGTAGCGAGTAAGAAATTTAGATTATCCTACTAGTATACCACATAAGAGGCAACCTTCATTATCTGCTACATGCTCGGTCGGTAGCAAGTAAGCAATTTAGATCATCCTACTAATTTATCACACAAGAGGCAACCGTCATTATCTGCTACATGACTTTTCAGGCATAGCCAAGAGTTATGAATGAAATACTAAGAATAAAATAGATGGAGTATTAAGATGGTGAAAGTTATTTGCTGCCAAACCAGTGGCCTGTCCAAAGATGCAAAAATAACATCTTCAACTTCAACTTAACAAGCAATTCTCACTTACTCCTAAAGGTCTACACACAAAAATTCCATACAAAGCCCCTTTTGTTTCCGACCATGTTTACCAAATCGAAAAAAGAAAAGCAGCAATTAACAGTGGAATGCACCCACAGGACATAAGCCTAGACAGAAGAGAATCCCTCATTTGGATTTTGGACCAAGAGTAGCATTAGTGTTTTTTTTTGGGGGGGCTGTTGACAAAGAATAGCGTGTTCAGGTTCAGACTCTCAGTTCACAACTGAACCTCACTGACATGTTCCAGTGGAACCAACTTACAACAGGTATCAATTAATCATGCACAAAGAAGGGAGGAGGGCACTGTTCCACTCCAAGCGCATGTCGGCTCCAAACCCTGCCGCTGCTTCAGTCTTTCGCCCATTTCCAAACACTGGCAATCTGACATGCCGCTACGCCGCAAGGGATTCATTTCATCACCACGCGAAATAGTGAAATATACACCAACAAGCCAACAACTGAAGCCCGCCCCTACTGCTACCCTCCACGGCTCGAACACATAGGCCGTCCAGACTGTGGCTACGACGCCCGCTCGCCAGGCCCAACTCTCGCGCGGGATTCCGAATCTCCCAACTAGTGGATCCAACCGAACGAACGAAATGTTGAGGATACAGGAGGAGAAGGGAGAGGGGTCGGACCTTGCGGTCGGGGGAGATCTCGGCCGATCTGAGGAGCGCCCGTCGCAGCGCCATCTCCGCCTCCGCCTCGCCTGCTCCGCTCGAGTCGAAGGTGCCTGCCGCTCTGGTCGGATTGGGGGAGATCGGGAGGGGAAGAAACAGAGGGTGTGGGGGGAGAGAGAGAGAGAGAGAGCAGCGGCTGCGTGGGCGAGCTCCTGGCCAGAAGGGATGCGCGGACTGAGGCCTGCACACGCACGCAGCAGACGCGATGCCACGCCGCGTTGTTGGGCCTGGGCGAGGAGCGGATTGGTTTGGGCCGTTTTTGGACTGGGATCTATATAGTAGGCAGTTAAAATGAAAAAGCGTAAATTTTGCTCTTCGCGAAAGTCTATTTTTCCTCCTTCAACCCCAAAACCGGACAAACAACCTCTCTCAACTTTTCAAACCATGTGCTTTTCCTCTCTGAAGTGGTTTTGATGGTGGTTTTGCTACAGTGATGGTGGTTTTGTCTTTTTTCTTTTTATTTATTTTGGCTGATTTTTTGAAAAATTATAGTAAATCACAAAAAATCATAAAATAGAAAATCTAATTTTGTTGGACTCCACATGAGTAGATCTACATAGTAAATATATAATATGTTATGCTTTAGTTTAAAGTTTTTGCTAGTCTTTTTCTTTTTTATTTATTTCGGTTGAATCTTTAAAAAATCATAGTAAATCATAAAAAATCATAAAATGGAAATTTCAATTTTGTTGTCTCCACATGAGTAGGTCTACACAGTGTATATATAATATGGTATGCTTTAGTGCAACAAAATAGTTATAGAAGCTACATTTATGAATTATTTTAATTAATTATAGAAAAGCATAGATCGAAAGCTACAGCAAGAACTTTATATTAAAATATACCATATTTAAGATATTAAACCTGCACAAGCTCCTTAAAAGAACCAAGGCCCACGTCACTTAAAATTAGATGAGCCCTCCGATCACACCGTTTTACGGTTAAGATTTAGTTCTTTTAATTTGATTTGTACGAGAAGCTGAAGCTGATTCTTATAGAAGCTGATCCATCCGGATTTCGATATGAATCTTGGTGGCCCTCCCTTGTGACGTTGGCTCCTGGCTTCAGCTTCTACCAGAGAGCCGATCGAGATGCTTCTCCATAAAAAAAAAAAAAAATTCCCCGTCCTCCGTCCCGAGCCTGCCGCAGACGACGACGCCGCCGCCGCCCGCTCCTCTGCTCTCCTCTTCCTCTCTCCCTCTCCCCTGCAGTCGCGCACTGGCCAGGCCGCCCTCCGGCGCGGCGACCGGCGGCGCGCCGGCGATGGCCCTGGCCCGACAGCGCTTATCGCCTCCCCTGCGCCATGCGCCTCTCTCTCTCTTCTTTCCCGGCGGGACGGCGCAATGGCCGGTGCCCCCCACGTTGGCCTTCCTCCGACGAGGCGGCGAACTGGCGGCGCACCGGCGTGGCCAGGCCCCAGCGCCGACGCCGCTCGACTCCTCCATGCTCCACGATACCCTAGCCGATGACTCCACAACCGGTACCTCATGCGTCTCTACTTTCTTGGGTTGGATTTGTGATTCTTTGTTGCTTGATTAATAGTTTTGTCTTCACCAGATTTTTTACCTTCATTGTTGCCTATTTTAGGGTTAGATTTTTTATTGGGTTTCGATGCAATTAGGTATGAGGGTTTCCCTGCGATTTTAGCATGCAGTGTTAAAAAACTCGATAGATTCATTCATGTGCCAAGCTGTGATGCTTTTAAAAGAAAAAAGAGAGAATCACACATTGCATAGCCGGATTTGTATACTTACCACAAGGGAAAAAAACTATGAATGCAGTAGACTGGCGCCCTTCTTTTCCCTGCCATCAATGAGTCCGTCACCAAGAGCAAGGTCATTTAGGCGCCAATTAATTAGTCCACGAAGAAGCAGGGCAAATAATGGTTGTCAATTTGAACTTAAGATAAAAATAGTCCAGTTTGTAAGGCTCATGTCATGGTAAAATAAAGCCTTTTCATGCAAAATTGTCAGCAATATTTATTTCTCTATATTTCAATTGTACGTGTGTTTTGTTTCGCTTTTTTCTTTTATTGAACTTTTTATGAGTCTGATAATTCTTAACTATTTCTCACTTTCCTTTTTCAGCCAGACACAATTATCCAATCTATATAATGCAATGAACTTGCAGTTGGCAGCTGCTCAGCAGCTATATGAGTGCCTTTGACGATGAGAAGGTTCAGCCTGTTCGCTGTACCAGCTTTGATTTTGATTTTTATTCAAGATTCATCCTCCTAACCCATATGTTAAGTTTGCTATGTTATTGAAATGGAATTTAACATTACTTCACCATTGCCTCTACAGATTGTTGATTGTGTCATAGTGGTGCATCTTTTTCCATTGCAAACAAATTATGTCCATTTTTTCATGATTTGGTAATCTATTTTCCTTCCCTTTTGTAGGGTCCTATTGGATTTTTAGAAAGAACAGGTATTGAATCATGGAGCCTTTTTTACACAGCCCAGATTCATGTCCATTTTTAGCTTACCTGCCTTTCAACTGTAATATATACTGACCTGTTCTCTTATTTGTGCACTCTATAAGCACAACAGGCCTTCTCCTTTTTCCTTCTTCTCACATGACTGAAACCATCTATATATGCTTCTTGCAGGACCTCAACAATCATGTGCAGCAGTACTAAAAGCTCCGAGAAAGAAAGGTACAACTTTGCGCAGAAACATTAAACGATTAGTTCTCAGAATACTGACCTATGCAGTAAGCATAGTAACACATCACTCTTCTAAAGTTGTATTTGTAAGAACACCTCAAAATTTAGATGTATCTGGTTAACCATTTTTTCTCAGACCTTGTGTTATTGAAATTTAGGCCCAATTTATATATGTAAGCAATATAGTGATATTGCTTCCAATATATTTATATATAAACAATTTTAGCTCATGGATTTATGTCTGATGTCTCATATTTTTTATGCACTGCTTACTGTGTGCTTCAGGGTTCCTTGGTGGTTCTTGTGCTGTTGTTACCATGGTTACAAGATTACATACAGACTGCAATTTATACAGTTATGGTACCCTTTCAAAATTCTGGTTGTTTCAGTTTCTTTTCATCTCTTGTAGTCCCTACAAATTGTTTTCTGACCTATCTACTAACTCTTCTTTTTATGTTAATTTCATGCCTCGATTCATGTCATATGCAAATGCAGCCTTATTCATCTGTGCTCTTCTCTTAGTGCCACTTCAGATATTAATATTACAATAGCAAGAGGACAAGTAAAAATGAGTTATGTTCCACTAGAAACATCTAGATTCACCGCCGAATTAACATCTGTAATTGCAACTTTCGGTTTTGTAATTCCCAGATCCATTGTTGTAATGCTAATTCGACAACTGTCTTCATTCACACATACCATCTGATAGTTGTTTATCCTTTATTTTAATACATGGTTATCCCACACTTTCTTATATTCATTTTTACTGCTGTTTTTATGGGAAAATAGTTTTAGACTATGGCCTCACTAATCTCTGTTTCGCTGCAGAGTCATGGGCAATGCTCTTTTAATTCCAGTAACTAAGGTATGCTTAAGATTGAGGTTTAGCTCTCATAACCTATTCGTGCCAATCAATTATCGGTTCATGAGAACATAACAAAAAAGTATAGGCATGAATTGGCTATAAAGAATACAGATTTCCGGTGCCGGAGTCACTAGACCTATCTATTATGCAAACTTTCCTGCTGCTCCCCTGCAACTTATAGTTTGTGGTTTACTGGTTTAGGCTAATGTAGTGATAACTGGTTTCATCTTGTGGGAACAAATTGTATACCAGAAATAATGGGCCAATTCCCTAACTGCAAATTGTTTCTTGCAGTGGCGGAGTGCTGTTTTGGGAGGAGAGCTGCTGCAGCCATGTAACACCCCTGGTGTTACGTTAACCTAAACCCACCATAAACCCACCATGTCATTATGTTATGCATTGAGCATCATGTTTATTAATTCATTAATCACCAAGCATCAAGTGCATTAGAGCATGTCATGGTGTTAATGATCCTTGTATAAGCAATGTTTTCTCTTGTATGCTAAGCGTGTTTTGAGATGCTAATCATAATTAGAGAACCCTGGTATATGTAATTAAAATAAGTTTACAAAGTTCTAGGGTTGTTTGAGCTCTTTTGTATCTCGTGTGTATGTATATACTACTTAAATTTCGGATACATGTTTAATTAAGTTTTTAAAAAAGGATTAACCTAAAAGCAACTGTGGTGTGTACAAGTGTTTGGCTAACCCTGACTCATATCTCAATCATGTTTTACAAGTCAAATGATGCAAAGCAAGAACAAGAATTGGAATTGGAATTCAAATGCCAACACTTTTCATTTTTGGTTAAGTGTTGAAATTTGAATATCAATTTCAATTTACGGGAGCTAACCATAATTAATTTTCTAAATAAAAGTTGCTAACCATTGGCACTATTTTAAAGTATGAACTTTGTACTTTGAAACTATGCCACTTTAGTTGGTTTTGGAAAGTTCCATAACATCATTAATTAATTGCCCAAAGTTTGAATTTGAAATTCCTTTTCAAAATCCTAAAATTCAAAAAGCTTTCTACCCCTTTCTTAATTTCACCTCAAAATATTCAAAATTTAGGAAAACTTCCAAAATATAGTTTGTGCATCTCTTTGAGCTCTACAAAGTTGGTAAATAAAGTTTTTCAAGTTTTTGAATAAAATTTGGAGTAATTTTAAAAAGTTCTTTAAATTAGAAATTGACCCCTTTTGGTTTTTAAGCTCCAATTCAAAAATTATTTGGTTTCATGAAAAACTTTCTAAACGAAAGTTGTAGGTATTGCGAAAATGAACAACTTTTATTTTTGGATATTTTCATCTTTTATTCAAAATTTGAAAGTAATTTTCAAATCTCAAAAGTTTGAATTTAAACCCCTTTCAAAATTCAAACTCTAGTTTCAAAAATATTGGGAATTTGACTGAGCCTCTTTAACAAAAGTTGTAGAGCAGGGAAAGATGGGCAACTTCTATTTTTGGAGTTTTTCATGTTGTTACACGTTTTTTGGAGTAATTTGGAAAAGAAGAAAAGAAGGAGAACTGCTACAGTACTCGGCCAATCCACCGTTGCCACTGCCGGCTCTGCCCATGCCGCCGACCACCGCCGCCGTGGTATTCTCGCCTCTTCGGCCGAGTAACCGCGCCTCCAACCACTGGCCCCGACGTCGCGACCTCGGCATCCCACCTCTCCATCTTGCCCGTGTCATATAAAATCCATCGGTGGCCGTCGTCAACTTGATTTCTTTTTCCTGCTCACCGCCGGTGAACCTCCGTTCACTGATGCCATTCATGCAATACGCTGCAACACTGCCCTCCATCTTTCGTATGCAGCTCCGCAAGTCTTTCGCGATGCTTTTGAACTTCTTTGCGCCGTTCCATTCCGCCGGAGCGGCCGCAGCGCCGTCGTCTCCCTCGCAGTAGGTCACCGGCGCGCCGCTGCAATCCTTTTGTCATGGTCGTGTATTCCAATGCATCTCGCGCGAGTCAATTCTTGCCTCAACTACGCCTCGAGCTCGTGGTTACCATCGGCTCATCTCCGAAACTTCGCTTCTCGCGTGGGGCGCTCGGGGCGCGATCGCGCCCGGCGGTCTTGGCGCTCCCGTTTCCCCGCCGAGCTACGTCTCGCTTCGGCGCTCGGCTACCTCCGGGTTACTTTGCCGTCAAACCAATACCACCAACGAGTTCGCCTTGATCCCCTGGTGCTCACCGACCCACCAATGTTACCTCAACCACCCCCATCCGACCGGAACACCGTTGCGCCACCATCGCCGCAGTAAACCGAGCCGCCATGGTCACCGTTATGCGAGCTCCGACTATCAATTGATCCCATCCGACAGAGCGGCCGGGTTCGACCGTCGTGAGGAGTCCTCGGGTGCCTTCGCCGCCGCCTCTTCCCTCACCGCCGCAAGAAGCACCGGCCGGTACACGCCACCGCTCTTCTTGTCAAACGGAGAAGAAGAGAGGGGGAGAGGAGAGATCGACCATCGGGCCCGTGCCGTCGGTGAGAAAGGGAAGGAAGGGGGAGTCAAGAGGCCGAGTTGGGCCGCAAAATGCCATTTGGGCCGTAGCCCGATCCGAAGAGGGAGAAAAGGTTTTCCTCTTTTTCTAAAACAAATTTCATTTATCGATTTTCATCATTTCATAATTAAATATTCTGGGCAAATAAATTTATGAGAAAATTATGTGTGTGATCCACATGTTGTGTAGTTTCATAGAAAAATATGTTTGCAGCATGTTAAGTACTTTTGTCATGTTTAATAATTGCATGTTTTAATTAAGAAATGCTTAGTGTTTGATTTTTGTAGAGCAATATATTAATCTAAAAATCATGAAAATTTAGGAGTAAGCTTTTCATGCTAAAAGTGACCTCCACTAAAATTTGTGCACTGTTTTGAGCAACTTTGATTTTATAACTAATTTACACCTTGTTTAAAGCCTGTGAAGATGATTAATAAAATAACTATTTAGTTAATTACTTGACCAATTAAAGTGTTAATTGCTTTATGGTATTGTTTGAAGATCTTGGGTCAGCAAAACATCACTGGCCCAAAGCATGATCATGCATGATCTATATATAGTGTTGTTTCCATACTTATTAAATAATAAAATGTTTAATTAGTATATGCTTCACTTAGGTTTGTTTCCTTTTGGGTATTTCTTGAAGACCATGGATCATTAACCACCTCGATCTATGGCTTGATTGTGTAGTGTTACTAGTGACCATCATCACATGTATAGTAGTAGTCATCATTTCATGTGAAGTAGTTTCTTCATTTAATCTTTGATTAGTAGGTTTAATTAGCGGCTTTTAACAACTGTAAAAATGGTTAATAAATTAGTAATCACTCTAATCACCATTAGGGTTGCTTGATTTTGGGATTGAGTGATGACCCTAGGTCATTAACCCTAATGACCTTCGGCATTTTATGTTGATTGCGTATCGTTAGTCCGTCGTCGTCGACGCTAGTTGTACCTTCTTGTTGCAATTATACCATGAAGGAAAGTTGTACTCAAGATAATAATAAGTTGAGTTGTCTCATCCATATTGCATCTTTCGCATCATGTCACGCATATCATTAAAACATGCATCATTTCATGTGCGTATAGTACACGTGAGAGCGATGGGTTGCGATGATCAAGTTTTAAAGAAGATCCGCGGTGATCCAACCCTGACAAGGTGAATCCACGACGAGTTTGATGTCAAGACTAACAAGTTAACCTTCTCTGTAACGCAGGCAAGCCCCGGATGCATTCAAACCGTCCTTGTATTTCGAAAGTTTTTATGATTTCATGTGATGATATAATGCATTAGGTGTAGGAGTTGTGTGCTATCCTACTTTGATGCATTTACTGTACCTTGCTACATTATCCTGAATACCTGTTTTGATTTCGAAATGCCTAGTACGCTTAGCCTTGCTACTAGTGTAGGTTTTGGTAAATTGTTTTCAAAGGTGATAACAATACTCCTGAAGGGAATTTACGAAAACCTCGATGTTGCTTGTCGTCTATCCTTGTTCGACGGGGTCAAGGATACACCACAAGAGCATGATGATGAATAAATCGAGACCGGGTGGAGTGACTTGCGCCGGGAGGGGCTAGTGCCCCGTGTAGTGTCGCCCACTTGTGAGTCGGTTAAGCACCGCTCGTTGCCTTGGCCCTTGGATCATGAGGTTATTGGATAGTACTAGTCGCATGCTAATGGTGGTAAGCTCCACTTGGACTATTCGTTACTAGAACGGATAGTAGCGTGTACCCATCCTACGATGCGCACCGCCGAAGTGACCGAGCGGTCAGTAGCGAGGTGGTGTAATTGTACACCCGTTCTAGTATGGAGAAATCTGAGCGTTGAGTTGATGTATGTAAGATGTTGGTCCCGCATACATCGTGTGGCTAGAAGCCCCGTAGGGTATATTAAGCGATTCGAATCGTCGTGTGCTCCACGATATGGGAGCCGTGATCCTTGCACCAAAGATCGTAGTAATTATGAAAGTGTGCGAATGAACGTTTTGAATTCGGCATATGTTTGACAAGTGATTGTTATAGTAAGGACTGGCTTAGTCTCTTTTCGCAAAAGGGTGTCTTTTGATCTTGCTAAAGCCTCACCTTGATTCCCATTAGCCAGCATTCCTGAGTCTTCTCTCCAATTTTGGTCGGGTAAGTCTTGCGGAGTACTTTTGTACTCAGGGTTTGTTTGACCCCTGTTGCAGGTGTTGACTAGTGTTGCTGACTTTGGTCATACCAGTGGGCTTGGCATGATCGAATATCTCTCACTTGAGGTGTTCTCCTGCAGGTGTTCTACATCTCCTTCTTACTTCCGCAAATTTAGTTAAGTGTTGTTTAATCAAACTCTGATCAAGTGTTGGCATATCTTTTATAAATCTTCCGCTACTCTGTTGTATTTGAATAAAAACGGTTGTAATACTACAATATCTTGTAAGAAGTCGATCTTGGAGAATCGTGGTGTCATCGGGGTTTCACCCGACAGAACATTCTGAGTTATGTGGTACACAAGTACGTCTGACAGAGGTCTTAAGGATAATGTCAAGTGCTTGTGGGCCATATAATTTAGAAGGTTCTGCCACAAGCCACAAAGGTCTCATTGTTGTCGAGGTTTTGGCATCCACCTACGACCACCGTCACTCGGTGTGTTTGCCACCGTTTTCGTTTTTCGTACAAGTTTTAGCATTATCAATGATTTACAAAGTATTTGTTCTTCTTATACTATGATCTTATTTTCATCGGTTCATAAAAATAGCAATTCCTTATATGATATTGTGGTCTCGACTTGTGGCGAGAACCTTCTAAATTATATGGCCCACAAGCACCGACATTGTCCCTAAGACCTCTGTCAGCCATACTTGTGTACCACATAACTTAAAAAGCTCTGTCGGGTGAAACCCCGATGAAACCACGATCCGCCAAGATCGACTTCTTACAAGATATTGTAGTATTACAACCGTTTTTAATCAAATACAACAGAGTAGCGGAAGATTTATAAAAGAAGCGTATAACGGATGATCGAGTTTGATTAAACAACACTTAACCGAAGTTTATGGACGCGAGAAAAGAACTTTGCGCACGGAAGATATTCGATCATGCCAAGCCCACCGGGTATGACCGGGTTAGCTTCACTAGTCAACACCGCAATGGGGTCAAACAAACCCCGAGTACAAAAGTACTCCGCAAGACTTACCCGACGAAAAAGAGGGGAGAAGACTCAGGAATGCTGGCTACTAGGAATCAAGGTGAGGCTTTAGCAAGAATCAAAGGACACCCTTTGCCAAAAAGCATTTTTTAAAACCAATCCTAACTATAGCACTCACTTGTCGACCATGTACCGATTCAAAACTTTCCATCATCAACTTCCATTATTACTACGATGTTTGGTGCGAGGATCACGGCTCCCATATCGTGGAGCACACGACGATTCGAATCGCTTAATATACCCAAATGGGGGCTTCCTAGCCGCACGATGTATGCAGGACTAACATCTTACATACATCAACTCACGCCCGGATTTCTCCCTACCGTAATCCGGAGGTACAAGTACACCACCTCACTACGGCCGCTCGGTCACTTCGGGCGGTGCGCATCGTAGGATGGGCACATGCTACTTGTCCGTTCTAGTAAAAGATAGTCCAAGTGGAGTTTACCGCCATTAGCATGCGACTAGTACTATCCAATAACCTCATGATCCAAGGGCCAAGGCAACGAACGGTGCTTAACCGGCTCACGAGTGGGCGACACTACACCGGGGCACTAGCCCTTCCCGGTGCAAGTCACTCCACCCGGCCTCAATTTATTCATCATCATGTTCTTGTTGTATACCATTGACCCCGTTGGAACAAGGGTAAACAACAAGCAACATCGTTTTTCGTAAATTCCCTTCGGGGAGTATAGTTCTCAATTTTAGAAAATATTTCATTTATAAAACCTATGCTATTCGCAAGACTAAGCATACTAAGCATTTTATAAATCAAAACAGTATTTAGGGTAATATATCAAGGTACGGTAAATGCATCAAGATAGGATATCACTCAACTCCTACACCTAATGCATCATATCATCAACATAAAATTATAAAAGACTTTCGAATTCAAGGAAGGGTTTATATGCATCCGGGGCTTGCTCACGTTGCGAAGATTATTAGTTGTTAGTCCCGACATCGACTTCTTCGGTGGATCCCTCTCTCCGAACTTGGATCAACTCAAATCCTTTTCCTCAAGCTTGATCAACGAGAATCTTCACTCTCACGATAACTACATGTACATGAAATGATGCATGTCTAAGTACGATGGAGTGCATGATATGATGCATTATGCAGAGCAACATGGATGAAACAACTCAACTTATTATTATCTTGAGTACAACTTTCCTTCACGGTACCCTTGCATCAAGAAGGTATAACTAGCGTCGACGACGACGGACTAGCGACACACAATCAACATGAAATGCCGAAGGTCATTAAGGTTAATGACCTAGGGTCATCACTCAATCTCAAAAATCAAGCAACCCTAATGGTGATTAGAGTGATTACTAATTTATTGACCATTTTTACAGTTGTTGAAAGCCGCTAATTAAACCTACTAATCAAAGATTAAATGAAGAAACTACTTCACATGTGATAATGACTACTTACTGACACTACACAAACAAGCCATGATCCATTGGGAGGGTTTATGATTCATGGTCTTCAACCAATACCACAAACCACTCAACATTTTAATTAGAAAACTAATTAACTAATGGTTATTTTATTTATTATTTTATAGCCATGAATCGGGGTAGAAATTAATTATCAAAACAAACTTGCTCAAAACAGTGCACAAAATTTAGTGGAGGTCACTTTTAGCATGAAAAGCTTACTCCTAAATTTTCATGATTTTTGGATTAATATATTGCTCTACAAAAATCAAACACTAAGCATTTCTTAATTAAAGAATGCAATTATTAAACATGACAAAAGTACTTAACATGCTGCAAACATATTTTTACATAAAACTACACATCATGAGGATCACACATATATTTTTGTTGCATTTTTATCTGCCCAAAGTATTTAATTATGAAAAAGACAAAAGTCAGCATCCAAAATCAACTTTGAATAAAGCAGAAAAGGAAAAGGCCTAAACAGGCCTGGCCTACTGATGTTGGGCCGTGGGCCACGGCCCAAAACGGCTGATTCGGCCCAGCCCGGCCGGATCCTCTCCTTCCTCCCTCGCATGTTTAAACAGAGGGGGGGGGCACGACGGCGCCGGCCGCCTAGGGCGACGCCGGTGGCCTTTCTCGCCGACGGTGAGCCGGACAAAGAAGGGGAAGACCACCCAAACGCTCCCCACAACCACGCGCACCATGCTACTAAGTTGGTTGGGCGAATTGGTGGCCGGAGAGGGGATGGCGGCGGTCATGGCGGCTCGGCCGGACGGAGGGCGGCAGCGCAGTGGCGTTCCCGTTGTTACGGGCCGTGATTAAGCAAGGTAGGGTGCAGGAAGGGTAGAGGGAGCTTATCATGGCTTGCTGCACGGGTTGATCGAAACGGAGGTGGAGCGGAACGTGGTTGACGCCGGCGATGGCGGAGGCGACGGCGTGAACCCGTGGGCTCGTCGTCGTCCTGGCTCGTCAGAGCTTCGATTGGAGACAAGGGCAGGCCGAACATGACCAGTGGAGTTTGGCGAGGCTGCGACAAGTCGTGGGGTGGCTTGAGACGCATCGGAGTGGCCTGCCGCCGCGAACGAATGCGGCGGCGCTGCCACCGCCGAGGAAGAAGACGGCGGCGCTGCGGCCGCTCCGGTGACTAGAGGCCGCGCTGAGTGGCTCGAAAGGAAGGCAAGGAAGTGACGAATACGTGTACAAGCTCTTGGGGATGGCGGTGATACGGACGGGGAATTTCGCCGGGCGGCTCGCGGGCGGGCGGAGCAGGAAGAAGAGAAGGTGAGGTGGCCGACGCCCGGTGGATATCAAGGTGCAACGACCCTTCGTGAAGGTAGACAACCACTTCGGCGAAGGTGCCGGAGCTGCTTACGGTGTGGCAAAGGCGCTGAAGAGCCGGAGATGATGCCACGGCGACGGTGGGTGACCGGCCGGCGTGGGAAAGAGGAGAAACTGAGTTTCCCCCCCTTCAAGTACTGTAGCAGAGACCCCTTTCTGCTTCTTTTTTCAAATTACTCCAGAAATTTGAATAAAAGATGAAAAATTCCCAAAATACAGATTGTGCAAAATTTAATTCTCTACAACTTCTATTTAAGAAGTTTTGTCATATTTCAAATAGATTTTGAATTTGTATTTCAAATTCAAAAAGAGGGCAAAACCTTAATTTTAAGGATTTCAAAATTACTTTTAAAATTCGAATAAAAGATGAAAATCTCCAAAAATAAAAGTTGTTCATTTTCTCAAGATCTACAACTTTCATTTAGGAAGTTTTTCATGAAACCAAATAGTTTTTGAATTAAAGTTTAAAATGCAAAAGGGGCAAATTCCCAATTTAAAGAACTTTTGAAATTACTCCAATTTTTATTCAAAAACTTGAAAAACTTTATATACCAAAGTTGTAGAGCTCATAGAGATGCACAAACTGTATTTTTAGAGTTTTCCCAAATTTTGAATATTTTGAGGTGAAATTGAAAAAGGGGCAAAACTTTTGAAAATCTCCCTTTTTGAAAGGTTTTTCAAATAGAATCTTTGGGCAATTAATTAATGATGTTGTAACACTTTTCAAACCTAACCAATGGTACACTTTCAAAGTACAAAGTTCATACTTTGAAATAGTGCCATTGGTTAGCAACTTTATTTAGAAAATTAATTATGGTTAGCTCACCAAAATTGAAAGTGAAATTCAAATTCCAACACTTAGCCATCAAGCTAGGGTTTGGGATTTTGAATTCTAAATTCAAATTTGATTCTTCCTTGCACCTCATTTGACTTGTAAAACATGTTTGATATGTGAGTCGTGGGTTAACCAAGCACTTGTACACACCAAGGTTCATTTTAGTTAATCACTTTTATAAACAAAAAGTAAAATTGTAGGTGAAGTTTAATGACCTACACATACACATACGATATGAAAGAGCGCAAACAAAACCCTAGAATTGTAAACTCATTTTAGGCATTTAAATTAGGGTTCTCTAATCATGGATGCTTATGCAATACTTATGATGACATGGCAGGTTTAGGTTAACGTAACACCAGGGGTGTTACAAACCGTGCCTTTTTTCGTCGCATGCAGTTTGGAATGATATATAGAAATTATGAGTCTCTATAAATGAATGAATCTGTCTTGCTTTCACATATTTTCTTACTAAGCTTTGGGCAGTTGAGTTTATATTAATTTATGTGCTCGCTATGCAGATTAAAAAAAGTGAGTAGTACCCGCTCCTCCGCTACCTGAGATGCTGGCAATGCATGTAGGATAGATTTTGTACCTACAGAGGAGGGTTTCTATTATTGTGATGAAATTAATTGGTTCATCTATCACTTCTTTTGTTCTTTGGAGGCTAAAGAAAATTCAGGGGTCTATCTTTTCAAATACAAAGATGATAGTGGAGGGTTTCCCAGTGGAGTACAAATCCTAAATGAGAGGTGGCTGTTTTTCACCAGCCATCTTGCATTGGTAGGTTTGTCTTCGCCTCTTGGTTAGTATACTTAATTAGCTCAGTAATAGATTGTGAAAGGTGCTTTGTCCCTTGTGCATTGATAATAATAGACCGTGATGATGCTTCGCCGTAATGTGTAGGTTACTAAATAACTTCCCATTCTAAATGAAAAAACAATTACCTGTTGTCCTTCTTGATTGATTGCACTATAAGGTCCAGCTTTTCAAAACAGAGTCGTGGTGAAAGTTTCTCAATAGCAAATTGAAAATCTTGAAATGAAGCTTGTGTGCTTCTGCTTTTACTTAATTAGAATTGAAGAAAAAGGTGCTGCCAAGTATGCATACTTAAGAACATTTCTTATATACATTTTTCTTACATGTAAAACACTACATTTACCAGCCGCTGCTTACATGAAAACTACTATATGACTTTCAACTAATCTCATATCCACTGATTTCCTCTTTGTATACTATGTGTAGTATGTAGGTCCTCACCGTATACTTTATTACACCCCCGGTTATCAAAGTTTGCAGATTACTACCCCTTTTCAAACTCTGGAAATTCCAAGAGCAATAACAGCTACTTGCTAAGGACAGTGCTCCAATGAAATGCCAAAATCATCAACTTTTTCTGGCACTTATTACCCAAGGTATAGATCCTCTGCCTCTTCCCATTGTGAGATCACACCTTAGGCTTCAGTTAACTGGTTCTGCTATGTCCTTTTCGCCCCTCCTTTTTAATTTTTAACAATTTGTAGATAACAAAGTGAACATGTAAATTCATGGCTATATCACTGGTTATCTAATTTACCATGCAGTTTTGTGTTTGTCGATAACATTAAATCATTGTGCATATTTTTAGGAGCTGATGTTGTGTCCATGCCTAATATGCACCTCACCTGAGGTGAATGTGACTCCGCTGTAAATCGAGAGGCAGCATGAGAAGTTCTTGTTGACACGAAACGTGACTCTCCGTGCCTCACACACGCAAGCGAAAAAGCGTGGCTTCAATCGGACAACCGCACGGTTTGGAGATCCGGAAGTGCCGGTCGGTTTGACCTGAAAAAACCGACAAGGGACAAAAGATTGTTAAATATAAAATCGAACGTGTTCTGATGAGACCAGATAGTTCGTATATACGGCGGCCTGGTTACCACTTATTTACGACATACAGCTATAGAAGTCATGCGCCAATCATGCATATGATTCATTCGGCTAATATAGAGACAACACACGTGGAACATTTGATTGCCGAATACGCATGCATGAGAAGACATGTTTGAACAAGTGAAAATTAACTACAAGTTGAAGCATAACCAAGCTCGGCAATTCAAATTTACTTCGGGTCCATGAAGAAGGAGCTAACAAACTATCACGAGTAAATCCATCAAGAACTTGCATCCGCCGCCGACGACACTCAATCCTATCAAGATCTAAACGTTTCTAACGTGCAAGAACCCGCAACATGTAACAATCTAGATTGATCTAATTCGGCTACTTGAGCATATGATCTATTTATCATGATAATAAAAGAATAAGAACGTTAAAGAGCGAATAGATCCATAAAAGTGTAGAGCCGAAACTAATCAATCTAGATCGGGCAAAAAAGTGTTGCAAATAATTAAAAGCATTAAACACATGCAACACGTGGTAACTTAATGGATCTACTAGATCTTGCCAAATCTAATAGAGCCGATAACTAATCCTTGCTTCGCTAAGCTATCAAGCGGATGCTGCGCCGCATGACCATCTAGTCGAGATAAACAAAGCATAAACAAAGACTCGATAACTATCTTGCCTCGCTAAGCTATCAAGCGGGCCGCCCGCCGCACGGCCATCTAGTCGAGATAAACAAAGCATAAGCAAAGACTTCCTCGATCATCAAGCGGGCGCTTTGCCGCACGGCCATCCGGTCGAGACGAACAAGATTACTTGCATCAACATCTAAATCCACCGCATGATACTAGACATGATAGCAAGGTTGCCGGAACTTACGGAGGTCGACGGATCGATGACTCCTCTCGAAGAACTCGACGACACGACAAAAAGGGACTCGAAACTTGGCACGGGGCGGTTGTGTTGATTTGATTGTGAATAATGCTTTACAATGGTCGAGGGTCTATATTTATACCCTGGACATAACATGAATCCTAAGAGATTACGATTTACACAATATATTAAAGGTAACTCAAAAGTATGGCTATTCTCTTGCTATGGTCTTCTTCGGAATCCTTGATTATCACGCTCTTCTCCTTCTATTCGGCTTCCTGCTTGCCACCTTTTGCTTCCCGAATGAAGCCACCACCTTCAAAGATAGCCGACCGCATGAATGCTTGCCGAATCGCTTAGAGTTAGCCGACCGCGTGGGTGCTTACCGAACTGCCCAGAGCTAGCCGAATGGATACCTGCCGAATGCTCCTGAACACTTGCGAGTCTGCCACGTACTGGCCCACCTGTCATCTTCTCGGCCTTTACCAAAATCCAGTGTTAACAGTTCTTGTGTTCCAAAATACAAAATAAAAAGACAATGTTGCTGGATAAGAGCAGTACCCAGCAGAGCACTAAAGGTACACAATTTTGCTTCATATTTTGTCCTCGCAAGATAGGTCGCAAGATAGGTGCAAGTGGTTTATGCTGATAGGTCTCTTTTCTCAATTGAACCTTACTAACAGGAAACACTACTATAGAGACCCTGTTGCTAAATAGACCCTTATTACCATGGATTCATGATGTATGAATAACTCCAGTTGTTTGTCCCCTTCCAGGTCTTAGTTCCTGAGCTGCCAAAGAAAGGATAGGGGTTCAAGTAATTTCAGAGGTAGCATATTGGCATGTTTTTTTTACTCCTATGCTTTGCTTATTTACACTTCCCAATTTTTCAGGTCTCTACTATACAGAACTTTCAGTTTTCACCATTCCCAGTTTTCACTGACTCAGTTGTTCAGGCTTTGATGCTATCATGAACTAGAGCAAGTGTAAATCTCTATGCTGGGTTTGTAGATATAGTGTCAGGCAAGTCCATAGTTAGTTTTAGATCTAATTTACATTAGCAGTTAATTAACTATATTCTATAAAGACAAAATATTTAATAAGCCTTCTATACCCAGTGCAGCAATTACTACAAAAACATTCATACGTTCTCCTTTTTATGACTTCTCTTTAGCTAATGGCCTTAACCATTCCTCGATAATTGTTATTATAATCTGCCATTAACATTTTTTTCTCTTGCCAGCGATTGGTCCTTGGTGGGAACTTAGAAAATAATTAGCACTTTTTTTACCTGAATGTTTTGGTACAATGAAATCTTATGGCACTTAAATTCTAATGCAACAAGGCACTTGCACTCTAATACAATGGCGTTTGATACTCCTACCATTCTGGTAATATACCAGACCTTGATTTCCTGCATGGTCTGTTTCCAATCATAAATGATACTTACCTTATAAAACAATTACTAGATATAAATGACAGTGCAGTGAATTTTGAATTATTAGGTTTCCTTGATTTTTTTTTGGGTAGTAAATTAAATCCAATAAATATATTTCAATCACTACCTTTCATCTATCAAGGACTCAATGAATTATTAGGTTTCCTTGATTTTTTTTGGGTAGTACAATTAAATCCAATAAATATATTTCAATCACTACCTTTCATCTATCAAGGACTCAAGGTAGTCTTCCTTTTTGCTCTTTCAGGAAAAAGCAAATCCAGGTTCTGGATTCTCAAAAACAAGCTGAGATTGGAGGGTTTCTCAGCTGAAAATCCTAAATTGAAAGGTGTGCGTTTCTTCAGTCTTTAATGATAGATATATTAGTTGGTGTGTCTGTGTGCTTGTTTTTATTGTTCCCTCAAGAAAATCCAAGATGTGTACTGAGTTCTTAATAAGATGGCCAAACTAAATTCAGGATCTATGCTGAGTTCTTATTAGGATTGACAAACTCTGCAAACAAATGGCCTTGTTGCTTTCTGTCTCATGGTCTATTTTATTTCCTTTTTCAGTTCTTGATCAGCAACTTAGTATGTCAACTATGATATCAGTTTTGTAATTTTTGGCATCTTTACATGATGAAAAATAGAGGCATTTCTAGGTTTGCTTTTACCTTAATTACATTACCTCCAATTGAATTTTGTTCTGACCATAGTTCCTATATATCGCACACAATTTAAGTAAATTTGATTGTAAATTTGATGTACGAACCCTCTACCATGGCGTACATATATTATTACAGTTAAATAATCCTTATCTAGCCTGTGTTCTTAATCCTCTTGCAATCTATTTTTTTTTCCAAATTGTATGTTTGTAAAATATACATATAATACTTTGACGGCATTGCTAGGCGCCAGGAGCGCGCTTTTGCACTAGTTATATGTTTATTTGTAGATCTACTCATGTGGAGTCTAAGAAAATTAGATTTTCTATTTTTTGATTTTTCTGTGATTTACTATGATTTTTCAAAGATTTGGCCAAAATAAATAAAAAAAGAAAAAGACTAGCAAAAATTTTGTACTAAAGCATACCATATTATATATTCATTGGTAGATGTACTCATATGAAGTCCAACAAAATTAGATTTTGTATTTTATAATTTTTTGTGATTTACTATGATTTTTCAAAAGTTC